>SNQJ01S0021786.1:117253-128199 GCA_010110895.2 Picea sitchensis | reverse complement strand
GAGTTGTTTATCGAGTAACATTGGTTTTAAGATTGAGCATCAATTTTAAAATCTTTTTCCACAATGACATCAATGTTTAAGGTAACATGTCTCAATTTTAACAACTGCCACAAAGTAGTGCCACCAGTATCACCACTTTTTTATTTAGGGGTAAAAATGTGAAATTTTAAAGGATGAGAACTCTGGAGAGTGCTTGTTAAGTTGGTATCTTTGTTCTAGTTTTCAATCTTTGTTTACTTGAGCTAGTCTATTTCGTCTTGAAATTATGTCCTATTGATCTAGAACTTGCCAAGATTCTTGAAGGTCTTCTTGATTTCAAACTATTTGTAAAAATAATTTTGTAACACCCTGTTTCCCCCAACTTGTAAATATAACTGGACTGGCCAAGAACTATGGAAAACTCATAAATGTGACTATGTGATGTAAATGGACCTTGAGAAAGAGGTCAATGAATGTGAATAACATTCTGAATTTATTGCAGGACTGTTGATGAGGGGACGTGCAGAAAAAGAGACCATGATGGCAGTGGAGGGCACCTGAAAAGGTGGCGTTAACTTCCACCGAGAACTAAATACCGTATTTGGACTCCATTGGCCCGGGGGAACCAAAAGCGGCTCGCTGGCCCTGAAATTCAATGCCTCGCAGGCTGGTAGGCGAATGGTTTGATGAGGGATGGAATGGTGAACCGCCCATTCGTAGAGCCGTCAGGCCTGATCAGTGTGAGGGTAATCGTGCCACACGCAACCTCGTGAGAGGATAATGAATAAGGCAAAGGCGATTGAAAGGGCAGACGCGAGGGGAACTCTGGAATTACGCAGAGTGAGTGATAACAGAGAGGAAGGATTGTAACCTTCGCTCCTGGTCATTGGCAGACAGAGAGACGTAGTCTCAGAACATCGTGGTCTCAGCTCGGGGGTGGCTAGTGGTAAATCCACTGGGAGTCGCTATGCCTACGGTTGGGTGGAAACGAGCACCCCTCTCAGCAGTCACACCCATTTCGGGTGTTATTATCTGATAAGTGTTTTGTTTATATTGCATCTTGAAATTCATATGCTGACATATATGCTCATAAACTGTGAAATGGTGAACAATTACAATATAAGAATGTCTGTGTAGTATTTTGATAAGTGATGATAGATATATGCTTATAACAGAAAGACCACCCATGGCTTATGTTGATACATGAATTTAATTAGGCGTGAGTCGAACTAAGTTAGGCTTCCAGCCCATTCTCGGGAAGCTGTTTACCCGTATCTACCTCCAGAAATGCCTCGGTATAGATCTCTTCACATAGATTTCCTCCTTAGAAAGGTTCACCAAGAACCCAGAAAAGGGACTTGAATGCACAAGTCTTATTAACCCTGTACGAGGAGGAATGACCCTCTTAAGGTTCCGAGGTAGCAGTGTAGCGATATGTAGCAAATCGTCGAATGAGATTTCGTCGGGTGACCCATAGCCATTCACGACCGTTAGATTGACGGAAGTAATGAGGGAATTACATACCTTGCCCTTTTCCCCTCTATCTTCGTGAACAACGAGGAAATCGGGATCATAGATTCCAAGACCCTCGAGAACGTTTGGACCATTGATCTTTCCACATCCACGAAGTAGTGGAAGAATTCACAAGGTGGAACAACCCGAGTCATTGGATCTCATCAGAAATCCCGTCGACCGTTGGATCGGGTTAATATGCTCAGAGTTTAGTCTCTGGAGTGTGCGCAGGGNCGTCAGCCGTCGGATCGGGAAGGTGTCAAAGATTCAGAGAGAGTCGGGATGTTGGCTCATCGGGATATCGGAGATCCTGAGGGCGAGGGAATCGGGACGCTATAATTCGCAAACCCCGAGAGTTCTTCTGGACCGTCCATCCATTTGGGACGCATGTCAGAAATTTGTAGAGAGTCGGGATATTTAGCATTGGCAAATCGGAGTTCCTGAGGTCAAAGGAGTTGGGACATCACAAGTCTCGAAATCCCGACGAGATCAAAGCCGCTCGTTTGTGAGGACACATGGTGAGATCGAGAGCCCATCGGCATATCGGGGGTTTGGAAGGCAAGATTTTCAGAGCACCAGAAGTCGCGAAAGCGCGAGATTGGATCATGACCGTCTGCTTTTGGGGACGCGTGGTAGAGATCCAAGCCATTGGGGAAAGTCCTAATGAGGAGGCCATCCATCGGAGTTTGGCTCATCGGGATATCGGAGATCTCGGTGACAAGTTTTCGGTTCACTTTGGAATCGCGAAACGTGAAATCCCGATGAGTGGGGGCCAGCTGTCCGCACACTAGAGAAGGAGGATAGTGCCACCGTGAGGAGCCAGCTGTCAACAAACCGGAGATTCAAGATTCAAGGAATCGAGAATTCCGTGGACATATGCACTTTGGCATTGAAAACCCCGAAACCCCGAGGAGGGACAAGGCTGTGGTCTTGTGAGATAGAGGTCACGAGGATTAAAGACTTAGCCCGGGAGGCTAAGGTAGCAGAGGAGTGTATCGCGATTCGGGGATCGGTGAACCAAGTTGTTGGGACATCACGAGTGCAAAAACCCCGATGAACGGAAGATATTCTTTTAGAGGATCTTCGAGTCTGTAATGACCATTAGATGTGGAGGTTAGACGTCAACTTAAGCCAGGATGTGAATATGCTTTAGGATAAGCGGCGAGAAGATCTGGATGGACAAAGTCCACCCATCCAGATCTGCGACTGAGGTTCAATTCCGAAGCCCCCTTACTGTTCTGCCTTTGGCGGTAGGGGGGGAGTCCGGAATTGGACGCGCACCTCTTGAACGGTCGAAATTTTCTCATCGTGATCAACGGCTTCTCAGTGGATTCGAGACTCCCCTTGTCATTCTGCCTTTAACAAGGGTGGGCGGGGGGGCGGTCCAGAATAGTGTGGCGTGTGAAGTGGGACCCCTCCCTGTCATGACGTCCACCGTATCGCATTCCTCTTGCCACCTGTATACCACCTAACCACGCAACTGGTGTTTCTCATTTGCTGTTCTCTACACTGTTGGGGTTTATTCCTATTGGCCATTCGCTGACCCCATGGGAATTCATCCCTATGGGACACACGTTAGCCCTGGCGGGTTTTGGTGATTGCAGAGTCTAATGTTTGGACCTTACTACAACGCTGGAGCGCGAAAAACAAATAGGCACTACGATTCAAACTGAACCGCGATCATGACCCGCGATCACCTGAGAATGGGGAAGAAAAGAGAAAGAGCCAGTTTACGTTGGATCTCTGTGGTTATTTAGGAGCTCGAGTCCGACAGAGGACCGGAAAAAAATTTGATTTAGGTAGTGGGCATGTTACAACTTTGTACAATTTATTCAAAATACTTCTATGACCTTCTAGGAAAATAATATATACGAGGTTGAATGGAGTGAGTCCGAGTCATTAAATAGATATCACAAGACTAAAAAAAATTATAAATAAACTTCAAACGATCTAAATTTCAATCCCATGTCAAATTGAACTTTGTTCCTGAAGTTGTTCCTAGTAAGAGAATGATGTCAAGGAACCCTATCAAGACTTGGAAAATCCCTTCCCACTTTAGACTTTCTTGGAAGAATTCAAAGGCCAAAAGAGTAACCTTTTTGATTAAAATTATTTTTTATAAAAATGTAAAGCATTTTCTATCAATGTTTTAAAAGATTTCATTTTGAATCTTATAATAACATATAATTAATGATTCAAAGGTAGGAAACTTTTTCTAGTTCCTATAGAACAAAATATAATTAAAGCAAACTCCTCATAATTTTAAACCATATAGTTCATCATAAAAAAAATCAAATTGCGCACATTTTTTATAAAAAAGTATTTCCTAAAAATAAAGCTACCAAATATTTACATAATTCATATAAGATAAAATATAACTACAATAATAATTTCATGTGAAAGGATAACCTAGCAAATATACAGTAATAAAATATTTAATACAATATCATTCTTAAAAAAATTCCAAATAAAAATTCCTTTCCTAGAACTTATAATGTCCAAGCTAACATTGTATGTTAAACCACAATATTATAGTTAAATACATCCTTTAAATTATCACAAGACAATACCAAGTCATCAACTTATGAAACTTTACTATTCCATAATTACGCCGAAAGGCGTATACCTATTGACAATGGGTACAATTAATCACCTTTTAATCTAAAATTTTAATCTGATGGCTAACAATTGAAGATGCTAGCATATTCTTAGTCATCCTCCCAAATCAATGAATGTGATTTACTCTTCATAACTTCCTTGTATTTTTGAATGCATCAGTTAACCTGTTTACTTTTTAACATTTACCTAATCATATTAAGAAATTACTGTAGCATTATATGATTGCCACGTTTAAATGATTAACCTTTGGGATTACCACGTTTGAATTTGTTGTGGACACGTTTGGATTTGTTGTGGGCAACGTCTGTTTCATGGGGCTATAGGACTAAGAGCCCGTCTAGTAGACGTGCAAGGTAAAATAGTGGCAGGGACTGTCGTTGGAAGCATGACAACATACGACCGCGTCACTGTAATGGTCGACACCGCCACCAACATCCACAGGGAACGGCTAAACATCTAGCACATTTCCAACTCATCGGACTCATCTAACAATGGGCTTGGATGCCAGTGCAAGAGTGTTTCGCATGTTCCCATGGCAGCCCAACAACAGGTAAACATGAGGACTATAAATAACGTTGTGGGCAATTTCCTTTCTGGTGGCAAGTCCTAAGGACATTTGCAAACAAGCACAACCCCGACTAGACGGTGAAGGGCATTTACAGCTTAAATATTATGTTCCCCACATTTGGATTTGCTATGGGAAGCATCTGTTTCATTTTCATTTTCTGGCTGTGGGCACGTTTCATTTTCCAGTTGTCCGCACATTTCATATTGGATCGTCAAATTCCAGTTGTCCGTGCATTTCATCATTTCAATTGCGGGAGGAAGCATTGGTATCACCTTTCAGCATTCATCAGCCACGATTTTGAGTGGCTATGCTAGTTACTTAAACAAACAAAATATCAAATCTAGATAGTAAATAAAATATAAAGAAATGAAAACTTGGAAACAAAATAAGCCAACAAGAATTAGTGTCGAATGTTTATCCAAAATATTCACATAAAATGTTCAGAATAAAATTAAAATCAACTCTAGTCAAAGCGAGTTCTCATAAAACAATGTATGTGTCTCTAAAGAAAATGCCAACCCCTTCGAATCCCTAGGACCTTCCCTTTTTTTTTAATTCTAATATTTTTTTTAATTATCTACCCTTTTTAATACGTTAAATAAACTAAAATATAGTTGTTAAAAAATATGATATTTTTAATATTTTAAATAAACTAAAATATAATTGTTAAAAAATATGATATTTTCAATACTTTAGATAAACTAAAATTTAGTTGTTAAAAAATATGATATTTTCAATACTTTAAATAAACTAAAATATAGTTGTTAAAAAATATGATCTTTTCACTTAAGAGATAGTTAATGTATTTGACTTTTGGTTAGATGAAGTCCTCTTGATTGATATTGATGTAGTATCCTTTCCTTTGCTTGTAATAATTCCCTTTTCTTTGATTATTGAACCTCTCTTCCTTAGTTGATTATTTTATTTCAGCTTCATTGGAAATTCTTTTGTCTTTGCTCATTCTCGGTTAGAAACACATCATTTTATTCCATTCCAGTCCATCTGGTACACTTCATCTATTCATTTTCCTCATAACAATTTCCAATTCCATGAGTAAAGAATAAGGGAACCAGCGGTTTTGCTTTGAAAAACTCTGAATTATGAATCCGGACTGTAAAATCACGTGTCAAGGAATTAATGATTTGAGTTGTAGACAAAATAGTTTCCTTAACGTCGATGGAATCTATATCTCCATGACATGCAGTCAAGGTGGCCTTGTAAGACTGATATGAATACATCCATGATTCTTTAGTCCACGACGATGGAAATCCATACTCTAAAATATGTTGGAGTTGTTCTTTGAATGCTTTGGGTAATTCCTTAACCTCTTTCATTTTGTTCAGCGCTATAATCAACTCCTTTTTATCAAATATCTTCATGATCTCAACATTGATTTCATTTCTATCCTCCACACCATTTTTTTGCGAGGACTTATATGATAAATAATTGATAAATCAAATCACCTTTTCACCATCTTCAACCTTCGAGGTTATTTCATGTAACAAATTGTTCACCTGAATTTGTGCCTTCGTTTTTACCATTGGGATCAAAGTGAGGCCTGAAACCTTGCATTTTCTCTATAATTCATTCCAGATTTGATGTTTAGCTTCTATAATGCACTTTCTTCCTGAAACATGATTCAAATTTTCTTTAAAAAATTTATTTAGTTCATCACCTGCTAGAACTAATGCATCAATTTAATTATCCTTTGATTTTAAGTGGTTTGAGAATTATTTTAACGCAATTCTTTTCGTTTTTCAACTTCATTTCTATGATTGCATTAGCATGTATTTTCGTTAGATCCTTTATTTGATTTTTCAACTCTCCCACTTGTGATTTGTAGGTTGATGCTTTCTCTACCAAGTCATCTACATTTTCTTCATTGCTTGAAATACTGAAAATTTTATCACCCTCGACATCAAATATTTTTGTCAATGACTTGCATAGAGATGACTTTTTTGATAAGTCCTTTTGAAGTCTTTGTAACTCTGTAGATATAAGTCTTTGACATTTTTCGTCGCAATGTCTTCTATATCTATAGTAAGATGTAAATTGAGTTCCTTTATTCTTCCATTCTCAACAACTAATGAATCTCTTTTCTGGTGAGCATTTATTAGTTCCCTCGATTCAATAAACTCACTTAGTGGTATTTTTTAGCTTTAACTTCAAAGCTTTGATTTCTTAATTCTTTGGAATTCATAATTTTCTTTATATTTTCCTTTTCCTTTCTCTTAATTGGATAAGGGAGTGTTAGAATCTTGTTCTCCATCTCTTTTACTCTAGCGATATTTACTATGTTGACTACTTGTTCATGCTTGAGTTGTGTATTTAGTTTGCTGACCAGAGTTTACATCTTTATCACATTGATATTAGACTGAATGAACCTTCATTCTATCATGTCGCTAGTACTCTCTAATCCACTCTACCATATACACAACATTGATTTGACTAAAATCTAATTCAAGATATATAAATTTCTATTGAGGGTGTGCTCACATCTTAGTGGTATTAGGCTATAAACTAATAAATTAAATTTATTCCTCTCCCTACTAGTTGATGCAATAAATCTAGGAGATTCATGATCTTTTGATTTTAACTTAATATCATGACTCAAATTGATAGTGGATATTCCACTGTATAGTTCGTCATAGCATATCTAATAAAATACTGAAATCTATTTCTTACATATCAGATTCTTTAATTATTGTTTTTCTTCTTAAAATTCATCAAATATATGAAATGTGGAAAATGGAGAATATAAATAAACACTCAACACACCATCCCCAAATAAAAAAAATATGATTCGAGAAACCCAACATAGAAGAAAAATTATCTAGAAGGTGAGACATGTGTTCTCTCTTTTCTTGAATTGCAAGTACAAAGAAAGAGGCACGCTCTATGGTGTTTCCTTTGACATTATTTCCAGTATGGTTGCTACAAAATCTTTGTGGCTCTCTTTTTCTTTCACAATACCACTCCTAGGTGTTATACCAAACTATGGAACAGAAAAAACAATGCTAAAGAATGAAACTCCTTCTCCTCCTAGTGGTTCAATATTTAACATATATTGGTAGCCATCTAGATTAAGGGTATTGAACTCTGCAACCCTTAATTAGTGATCGGGATTGGACCTTCTAGAATTTTCTACAAAATGCACTATGTGGCTATACACACATGTTTATTTAATGGGGGCTAACGTGGAATCCACTCACAAAATAGTGATCAATATGGTAGGTGATCTTGTGGGAGAAAGAACTTTCACATACAAACTTCAATTAAGGCGATTCTTGCACGGTTGGAAAGGTATTGGTTTGTATAATATATTTTCTTGGTCCATAGTAAGGTTTGGACCATGAAATGTTTCTTTTGATGCCACAAAATGTGTTTGAAACATTTCAGACAATGCTTTGCACCCAAATTTACAAATTTTGATTAGCTACTAAAATAGATTTGTGAGTTAATTCCTCCAATTTTTTCACCCACAAAACATCAAAATAGATGAAAAATAATATAATTATCCAATATGGATCATAATTTTTCTAACGTATTCTTCAACTCTTATAATATGAAACTTTATCATGTTCCCTTATCAATTCTCTATAAAAAACTCATTCTTCCCTTCGAGAGATACCATTGATATAGGGGTTGATGTTATAACCAATACATGATCACCTAATTTCTTGGCAAAATCCTCTCAGGCATTTTCCTTAGAGTTAGTATAAAAAATATTTTCAGTTCGCTCAGCCTCCCCGAGAGTCTTCCTTTTCTTGGCCTCAATATCATCTAAGTTTTTTCATGTCCTTTTAGGATTACAATTTTGATGTAATATTGGATTATTAGCGATGTCGTGCTGAAAGACACCACGTGCTTTACTTGATTTCTCCTTACTACCATCCAAGTATGCAATACCTGCAATAGGTACTATATTTTCGTCTTCTTACAATATAAGGTTTTCCTTTTAAGTTCCATCAATATCCTAAAATTTCAATAAACATTGCACTTCTTCCAATCATCTTTGTTAACAAATTTTTTTAACTTTAGGCTTGGAGTAATGAAGATACGGTGCAGAGTTGAAAGTTGGATGTTTCTTTGAACTATTTGATTTGGGTCATACTTCTAAACAAATACCTTATTCAAATTAAGGAAAGACACTAATTTATAAATAGTATCAAGGGAAAACCTATGTTTCAGAATCAATAATAAAACTTGATAAGGAAATCAAAAGGAAGACTTAAGAGTCTTGTAAATAAAATGCAGTTGGTCGGACATGAGAGTTTGATAAAAATACTCCAAAGAAAAAATTCGAGGTGATATATACTCCGTTAAAATGTAAGTTTCAAACTCACATCCATACACACGAATAATGCTGTATCCTTGATATAAGTACCAATCACGAGTACCAAATTCAGTAGATAGCTGAAGAAATTTCCTATACTCTTTAAGAAGATTTTGTCGAGGTGGTTTCACATATATGATAGTATATACATGCAATAAGAACTGATTAGAAAATCGCATATAATCCTTATTTGATGCAACTAAACAAAAAGCAAGAGTCCATTCAGTGGAGTTTATTTTTCTCATTTTTCTTATGGAGGGAAAGATGGGAGAAAAAATGATTAGAAAATCGCATATAATCCTTATTTGATGCAACTAAACAAAAAGAAAGAGTCCATTCAGTAGAGTTTATTTTTCTCATTTTTCTTATGGAGGGAAAGATGGGAGAAAAAATTGGCTTCAAAGAATAGGATCAAGTATACCAAATAGGATTGATAACTAAAAATTTTGTAATCATAAAATAAATACAATTGTACATCAATATCCTCTACTATAGATTAACAATATTGTACTCAATCTGAGATGAACCAACTGGTTGAATCATATCATCCATAAGAAAAAACATAAGGTTATCTACATGCATGTCATCATCATTACCTAAAATGACTCACCAGACTAAAATTTCTTGCTCGAAAATTGGGGCGAAAAGAAATGAGGGTATAGGGAATAAATTTAGGAAAGAATTTTCATCTACCAAGAAATGAGAGATAGCTTCCCTTTTATTATTAGGCACCTAATTATGTACTCTTGATGTTGGGGAATAGGGTGTAACTTGATACAAAATAGAAAGATAGTGATGTAGATAACTGGAGAGGGAATTAAAATCTCGAACACAAAATAGTGTCTAAAGACAGTATTGGAACACTTAAGCAGAACACAATATGATCAAAACATCACAATGCATATTTCACATCTTGATCCCCATGATATACATGTTGTTCTAATGACCCAAGAGGTCTACTATTTATATCTCTAAGACCAAACCAACTTCCATGAAATTGGGAATATCTTGTTCACATGTAACCATTGATTGTTAGAGTTGAGTCTGTCAATTCCATGTCGTCTAGTCGGATCGACAAGTATGTTCGACCCGACCATCCATGCATCCAAATTTTATTCAATTTCTTAGTTGTTTGATCCACCAACCGAATATCTTCAATTGTTTGTCAACTGTTCGATCAACAAATTTGTCGAGTACTCGACCAACTAATATAGAGATCTAGTCGATCGCCCGATTGGTTGTTTCCAAATGTAGGTTTACCTCTTGACCAAGGATGATTTTAAGGGTGGAAAGTTATTTTAAAATGTAGAAACCTTGGCGAATCTTACTAATCCTTCTTATGTCAACTATAAAAAGTTTGGCGATATTTTTATAAAAATATTTAAATTTCTAAGGATTTTATATAGTTTATATAAAATTTTGGCAATTTTTAAGGTAAAATAATTTTATCCTATAGAATTTGGGTGAATCATTTTTAGAATAGCAAATCTCTTTTTGGGAAAAACCATGGAAAATTAGCCCATGAGAAAAATTTAGCCCCTAAAATCATCCCTACTCTTGGCCAACTAAATCTCGGAGAAGTGTGATGAACCATCATTAATTGATGTTCCAACATCCCCCCATTAGGACATGTCTCTAGAGATTCAACAATTGAAATTACATCATCAGGACACGCCCCCATAATTGTAGCTTCCTAAATCCCAATAATTGTACATATATTGATAAATATGTTTCCAACTAAAGGTTTAGTGAAGACATCAACAAAATAATCATGAGTTCTATAATATTCAAGAGATATGACATTCTCATGAACCAATTGTCTCAAATAGTGAGCATGGAGCTCAACAATGCCTCATCCTACTATAGCCAACATGATTTCGAGTGACCTATATGACAAATTGATTATCAATATAGATTGTAGTTGAGGTTGGA
>SNQJ01S0021786.1:60737-111718 GCA_010110895.2 Picea sitchensis | reverse complement strand
TCGAAAGGTCCCACGAACCTAGGAGAGATTTTATCTCCCTTTCCAAACTTGATCGAACTCTTATGCGGTTTAACCCGCAAGAAGACTCGATCGTCGACCTCATAACTACGGTCGAATCGGTGCACATAGGCATAACTCTTCTGTCAATCCTGCACTTCTTCAATCCTTTGTCTTATGGTTTGCATTTGGTCTTCCATTTCTTGGATCACTTCTAGTCCCACCAAGACCCTATCCTCAAGCCGATCCCAACTCAAGGGCGTCCGACATGGTCTCCCGTAAAGAAACTCGAAAGGTTCCATCTTAATGGTGCTCTGGTGAATGTTGTTGTAAGAGAACTTTACTAGTGGAAAGAATTCTTCCCAACACTTTTGTTGGTCCATCACGTACATGTGCAACATGTCTTCCAAGGTTTGGTTCGTTCATTCGGTCTGTCCGTCAATCTCTGGGTGATATGTAGTACTAAAATTAAGTTGGGTTCCCAAGGCCTCTTGGAAACTCATCCAAAATCATCCAGTAAATATTGATCCTCGATCGGATATAATCTTCTTAGGCATGCCATGCAGCTTCACAATATCACTGATGAAAACTCTCGCTATGTCAGGTGCCTGATAATTCATATGCACAGGAATAAAGTGAGCACTGTTCGTCATAGTGTCCACTACTCCGAAAATCGAGTCATGTCTCTGTGCCATTAGTGGCAATCCAACAATAAAATCCATTGAAATGACCTCCCATTTTGATTCCAGAATGTCATGTGGTTGTAGTAATCCTACTGGGTGTCTATGTTCAACCTTTACCTGCTGACACTCTAGACATCTGGACACATAGTTTACCATATCAACCTTCATTCCCTTCCAGAATAATAAGGGTTTAAGGTCTGCCCTCATCTTCGTGACTTCCGTGTGAGCCATGTAAACTACTCTATGAGCCTCGCTCAGGATCAACATCCTCAACTCGTCATTTGGCACTACGTAAATTCGACTGTTAAACCTCAATAAACCATCTCTATCAAATGAATATCCATCATATCGTGGTACCATAATTGTGTTTTGTCCGATAATACCCTCAACCTCCTTGTACCAGTCATCGTCACGCTGTAAAGTGAGAATCTTCTCACATACATTCATCTGAAGAGGCAACACCGAAAAGATGTGTGGCCTCCAACTCAAAGCATCTGCCACTTGGTTCACTGTTCCCTTTATGTAGGTAATCTAGAAGTCGTACTCACTAAGCAATTTCGACCAACGCCGTTGTTGCGCATTCATGTCAATTTGCGTAAAAATGTGTTGTAGTCCCCAACAAGGTAGTGTCTCCAAACCTTCAAGGCATATATGATGGATAATAACTCTAAATCGTGCATCGCGTAGTTCTCCTCATGCCTTCTCAGTTTCCTCGAAATGTAAGTGATTACTCATTCGTATTGCATCAAGACTCCGCCTAGGCCTTCCTTGGATGAGTCTGTGAATACTAAGAAGTCCGCATCCATGTCAGGGACCTTTAGTACCGGCGTCGTTGTCAACAACTCTTTAAGCCTCCAAAATGCTTCCGCGCATTTCTCGATCCAAACAAACTTCTTGTTTTTCTTCTGCAATTCCGTGATTAGATTTGCTATCTTCGAAAATCCCTGGATGAAGCATCGATAGTATCCTGCTAGACCCATAAAGATATGCACTTCTGTGACATTCGTCGGTGCAAGCCATTCCATAATAGCCTCAACCTTGGCTAGATCCACGACGATACCTTCACTGGAGATGACATGCCCTAAGTAGTGAATCCTCGATTGATAAGAAGAGCATTTGGACAACTTCTGATACAATTTGTGCTCTCGCAGACATTGTAGTACCAAGCGCAAGTTCTCGTCATGCTCCTCTGTCGTCCGAGAGTAGATCAAAATATCGTCAATGAATACTTGGACGAACTTGTCCAAGTAATCACAGAACACCCCGTTCATCAAACTCATAAATACTCCTGGGGCGTTTGTCAGTCCAAACAGTAAAACAATAAACTCGTAATGTTCAAACCTCGTATTAAAGGTGGTCTTAGGGACGTCATCCTCCTTGATCCGTAACTGGTGATACCCTGATCGCAAATCAATCTTAGAGAACACTGTCGCACCCTTCATTTGATTCAACAAATCATCAATTCTCGACAAGGGATACTGATTTTTTATCATAGCCTTGTTCAATTGACAATAGTCAATGGAAAGCCTCCATGATCCGTCCTTCTTTCGTATGAAAATGACAGGTGCACCCCACGGTGACACACTAGGACGTATCAGTCCCAGGTCCAGCAAATCCTTCAGTTGCATTTTCAACTATTGCAACTCCAAGGTTGACATCCGATAAGGCGTCCTTGCTATCGGTTCCATCCCTGGTTTTAGGTCAATGGTAAACTCCAATTGCCTCTTCGGCGGCATCCCCGGTAACTCCTCCGAGAACACGTCCGCAAACTCTGTCACCACCGGAAGGTGTTCTAGACCTTCTGCTACTCCCTTCTCGTTTAGCACAAGGATCACATAAAGCTCGCACCCCTTGCGCATACTCTTCCGTAACTGTAAGGAAGAGATGAACCTCAGGGAAACTCCCTAGTTCCGTCCTACAATCACATGTCTCTATCCCTCATCATCAACCAAGCTCAACCGTTTCATATTATAGTTGAGTTTCGCCTCATGCGATTCCAACCAATCCATACTGATCACGATGTAATAAGATCCTAATATTGTGACGTACAGGTTAACCCTCGTGACAAACTCTCCCAAGTTAAGGGCACAGCCCGTAAATTTTCCTCCAACCTTCTGTTTGGTTCCTGAAGCCATGTCTATGAAGTTGAATTCATCATGTTCGACTTCCTTTACCTTAATCCTTTTTAGCGCTGCACCAGAAATGAAACTTTCAGTAGCACCTGGGTCTATCAAAATACCAAGGGTCTGGTCAGCGATAGTACCTTTCGTATCGAGCACAGTCGACTGGTGCTCTGCCTGGTGGTTATCCACCGCTGCATGAATCCGATGGGCCTTTCCAATATCTCCCACTATAGTGGGTCCAGCTGATCCAGACACTCTGGTCCTCTCCACAGGGTAGTCGTGCTAGTAGTGTGGCTCCCCACATGTCCAACACCCCTTCTTTGGTCCAGTAGTCCTGGTACCCGAAGTAGAAGATGACGACCCACCAACCTGGAAACCTGGTCTATTCTGCTGAACAGGCCTAAACTGTTACTGCTGCGGGCGACACTTCTGCTGATGTTGTGGTCCCCGATAAGGTGTCCGCTGCTGAGGCGGTGATCGCCAGGGTGTAGTGAAAGTGGATCCCCTCTAGAAGCCACGGTATCCTAGTGTATGTCCTGCTGGTGTCTGGTGCTACTGTGTCCCAAATGAAACCTGCCCTACTGGTCTCGCTGGAGTCTTGGTCTGACCCCCACTAATAAGCTCCTCCTCTATTATGAGGGCCTTATGGATGGCATCGTGCAAGGTTTGAGGCATCAAAATCCTAACCTTTGCACGCAGGCTGTCGTTAAGGCCAAACACAAACCTGTTGACCTTAAGCTTTTCTGTGTTAAGGTGTGGAGCATACCAGAGTAGCTCCATAAAACGTGCCTCATACTCGGGCACCGTACGACCTCCCTGTCATAAAGCGTTGAACTCATTGAGCTGACGCTCAATGAATTCCACATAAATATACCTCTCTCAGAACCGTTCCTCGAATAGTTCCCATGACACATCTTCAACGGCCATGTTTAGATTCGGTAGGAGCATCTTCCACCATAGAACGACGCTCCCCTTCAGTTGAAATACCTCCATGAGGACCTTCATGTTGGAGGTATAATCACGAAGTGTGAAGCACATCGCCATGTTCTCCAACCATGCCTCGGTGGCTGCACCATCCAGGGAACCAAAGAACTCAGGAAATTTAACCTTCTCGAGTTCACGGTGAATACCACCAGTAACAGCCGGTGCACACGGAAAAACCTCAGCAGGTGCCGGTGCGTGTGGCAGAACCTCAGCGGGTGCCGACGCCCTAGCCTCGTCTCTATCCAAGCGGTTGATCAGTGCCTCGGACATGCGCTGAAAAGATGTCATCATCTCGACCATGTCGCCAACTGCTATCTGCTCCTATCCGAGAACCTGCTCACCTCCCTGGGGGTTCGACCCCTCAGGCGTGGATGCTACTGGAGGTGTAACGCCTCCTCCCCTACCACCCCGTCGTCTGCCTCCGTGGCGTCCTCTAACCAGGATTACCTGCATGCACACAATCAACTCGATCAACAACAGTATAATCAAATCAAATCCTATCAACGAAAGTTGTAGCGAATCCCAAGTCACGGGTTGAACCCGCTCTGATACCATATGTAACATTCCTCCTCGTTACGACAACAAACTCTGAAAACAGGTGCAAAGATTTTTTTTTTCTTTCTTTTTTTGTGTTAAGGTGTGTGCATGTGTGTACCAAGGAAACAATAGATTCAACTCTGCATTGCCACTTGATGACGAATAAGACTCAAACTACAAAGAACGCAACCAGACGACATAATATGCGCTGTAAGTAACTGCGAGCATCTAACGACAATCAATCGACTATAATAAGACTGACTACCCGCCCGTCCTACCTTACAATGGTTAGGACCTCCCAGACACATAAGCAATGCTCGAGCCTAGGTTACCATTGATTTTAACCATTTAAGGTCTTAGGGCTGGCCACTGTTCTGAGGAGCATGGAGGTGTCTACATCCTACCCGACACCATAGACCAAGCATACTGAAGGTTTACCAACCAAGTACAAACATTAATTATAATGAACAACAGTCCTCAAGGGGAAGCGTAAGCTAAAAACGACCTCAACAACTACCACACCATTAAACCTAGATAAAAGGTCAATATCTATGATCTAAATTAATGCTAAATACAGATCACTGAACTGGTCTAATTTTATCATAGTTTTACAATCTAATAGCAGGTCAGAATCAAATTGCTAATAACAACCTTATGTTAGCATTGGAACAATTTAAAATTTGTAATTAGGTCAACATGCTACCTTAATTTAGCATTAGGAGTCGATCTACATTAAGGGTTAACCATTTATAAACAATTGTACCAAGTCATAATAAATAAATAAATCCCTCCTTTAAGTAAAAATAAAAGATTTAAATCCCTTCTTAATTAAGTAAATTTCCTTTTAAAATAAATAAAGCCCTTTTGTACATAAAGAATAAATAAATCCCTTCCTAAAAGTACTTACATAATAATGATACCAGTCATAATAAATTTAATTTCACTTTCAAATAAACCCTTCTTTAACATCTAAGAATAAATAATTCCCTTCTTATATTAAGTACGCAAAATAGTGCCAATCCACAATAAATTAATTTCTCTTAAAAATTTAAATCTCTTCTTTAAATATCTAAGACTCACCATTTAGGAATCATCTTCTCAACTGCTACTTTCAGTAAACATTCCTTATCATCTTTTAAATTAAATAAATAAACAGAAACATTCCCTTTCAACTACCTCTTCTATAATTAGTAAATGAATATAGTACATTTCTTATTGGTCCAGTAGTAATTGTTGATAGTAATGAAGACGGTAAAGGGTAATGGAAGACAGTAAATGAGGACAACGAGTTAAGATAGGGAAGGTAAATTTCACCAGGAAAAATGTGAATAAAGGGTTACCCTGCGCAGAAGGGAATTTTAACCAAATCTCGATACTAAAAATGGCAGAGGGGGTTACCCAGCTTGGGCATGGATTAAGATGTAATGGGTTTAAATCACATTACCAACTAAATGAAATGGCTTATCCAGCTCAGCAATAACAATCACTCTCATTTGGGATGGCCATTTGCGGCCTACTGTACAGGCAATTTTAATATTGTATTCCAAGTGCAATTTAATGAAGAGTGTAAGGCCGTAGCTTCACGGGGTTGAACTTGGGGCACAGAATGTCATTGATGTGTGCAGGCGATGTACACAGTAGCAAGTCTCTTCAAGCGAATCATGCCATGTAAGGGATTGGGAAAATGTTCAAGAGACGAGTCGTGGGTAGAGGAGGGGTGGATTCGCAACTCAAACATGGCCCATAAATCAGAACACAGTCAATCCAACACGCTAATCAGGAAGAACATGGACAGCAAGGCAACCATAGCAATTTTTAAAAAATCCTTGTATCAATACAGAAATTTGAATAGCAATACAAGTTAGGACAGGAGTGTTGGCAAAGGTGCCCACTTCGACTGAACAAGGGCCTTTTGTCAATATTCATTTAACAGTCTATGTGAGATGATATCTACCAGTACACACACAGATTGAACATCGCACACAGAGGGCGCGCTTTTCAGAAACAAAATCACTGTATCCCAACACAAACGAAATTGCCAGAAGAGTTATCTTCAGCAACCAATCTTCCAGGAAAATGGCGAGAACAAAATCAGAGACGAAATCTCAGAATTAAACTCATAGTTGAGAGTGCCAGGAACAAAATTTTACAAGAATTGCCAGTGAAAAATGGAACAAACAGATTCACCATTCACCCACCAAGCACGAAATCAATTTTTTTTTTTCTTTAACTGTTGAAAACAGAGGAAATAACTTCAATTTGCGGATGTAAGTGACAACAAAAAATTTATTATCTTGCTAACAACAGAGGCAAGTAACTTAATTAACATAGGCATTATGGCCAGTTCTGATTACCAACTATAATAAGCAAATTTTGAGCCAAAATTTCAATTCAAAGGTCCATTACCAATTTCTAAATGAAACTTCATTTCCTAAATTTCACTGCACCAATTTGAACTTAAAGTGCGCAACAATTGAATCAGACCCTAAAGGCGTTACATACAAGTGGACTCAAATAAATTTCGGCATACAATTTTTAATAACTGAAACAGACATGAGTATTTAGTTTTCTTTTGTTTTAATTCCAGCATTCAAACAGCAAGGGGAGTCATACATCTAGACTGTTCAGGATAAGTGAATACTGCTATGGTGTTTTCTCACCTCATTGATTTAAATATATATTAATTTAGATCAATAATTTAAACATAAATGTCCAGAAATCGATTCAGACTTACAAGTTTCAGTCCCAAAATCCAGATCTATAATTTCCACCGTAAGAAATTCAGACACAGAAAAACCAACTACAACCTCAATAATACACATACAGGTCTAAGTTATACATCCTACACAAGTTATCATTCAACCTAAGGGGTGTACCTTTGCCTGTTCGCGTGCTCCAAGAGTCGTCCATGCGCTCCGTGCCGCTCCTACTCGCTGACCGTCGAGACCTCACCAGTACCTCCCAACCAATCTCTAGGGGTGCTCTACTTCCCCCTTATCCCCTCGAGCCACAAAGGGGCCACACACTCTCCACATGGTACGTCTAGCTTCCCAGCTCGCCTCGCAAGGCCGAGCTACCACTCCTATCCGAGCTGGAAAATCCCAACTCTCCACAAGTAATCAGTCAAGTCACAATTCCGGCAGCATAACATTATGCTAACAATTGATCCCCTTTCTTCCTCATCTTCCTTTTCTTTTATAGAGTTTTTACAACCTCCTCTTTCCCTAAATCACATTTAAATTAAGTTTTAATAAAAATATTCAAAATATTCTCCTTCCCACAAGTGTCGTCCATCCCCCTCTTTTCTCCATTCATTATTTTCTTTAAATTTATTAATTGTCTCATTTCCCTCACCCACCTAGAGTTGCTCCTAAATTTACTCCTAGGTGTTTCTAGATCCCCTTACATGTTTTAAATACTTTTCCTAAAATGAAGTTTCTAATTTAGGTCAAATTAGCAGGTTCTTTATTGTCGATTCCTTACTATGTTGACCTTGCTTTTTACCATAAGTTCCCTTCTTTCCTTTATTATGTTTCCTCCATTCCTAAGTTTCCTAATTTTTATTATCCCCTTCTTTCCCCTTTTTATTAGAGCCAAATTGGGAGTTGCGCTATTTACTCCTTCCTTTTATTATTAATTTAAAAATCTTTTTATACATCCACAAGTTAAATATTTTATTTCTTCTTTACAATTTAAAACCACTGATTAATTAAATTATTACTCTCTTCATTTTACCCCAAAAATTGTGAAGACTAAAACTATTACTTAAGTGGGCTTTTGTTTAAATTTTTATTTTTATTCTTAGGGCTTTTTCTTAAGGTTAGACTAAATTTTTACCCTAGAGAAGTTTTAGACTTAGGACTTAGATTCTGAACTGGGCAACAATTGGTTAGGGAAGTTGTTTAAGGATTTCTTAAGGTGTGAAAAGTCTTAGGGCCATCTAGGTTTGTTCCTTCATCAACATCAATGTGACGTGCCCTTCAGGACACACCATGTGCTCCAAGGGTGGCACTCTCCATGTTCGTTTCTTTTGCGCGACATGGCCTTCAGGATGCACCACGTGCTCCAAGGGTGCCACTCACTTCTTATGTTTCTTTTGCGCGATGTGCTCTTCAGGATGCACCACGTGCTCCAAGGGTGCCACTCACCAACTTGTGTTTCTTTTGCACGACGTGCCCTTCAGGATGCACCACGTGTTCCAAGGGTGCCACTCGCCAACTTGACTGATTGGTAGAAATCTATAACCCCTGGAGTCAACACTCCGCCAGGTGAACTTGTGGGAGACTAAGGGCTGTAAGGAATAAGGCCCCCGCCTTATTGCGCGCTCTTTAGAATCATCATGAGCGACTATTGTAGTCTTCCCTCATGGCATCGTGGATCCTCTTGAACTAGGTAATCATTAACCTACAGTTTGAGCCATGGCGAGAGTGATAGTAGGTTGTGGCAGGGATGCTATCCACACCTCTCCCTCAACCTCTCTAGTAATCGTGTGTGTGGCCCCTCTACTCCATATGTGAGTCTGGTCGGCAATCTATCGTCAACCTACATCATCAACAATCGTGTTAGAACATGTCCACATCATATCATCAAATCAATGTAATAGCACAGTAAATAAATCAACCCAAATAGCACACTCCCTGACTCAATCCGGAGTCCAAGGGGTTCCATCGATGCCCCTACATCCTCAAGGTCCAAAACCCTACACACTCAATAAAACTGAGTCAATAGCACCTGTCTATGTCAAAGTAGTAAAACATCATGTCATGTATCATAACGTATCATAATCAAGTACAAGAGTTTTAATATCATAATAGTCCAGATCACTTGCAAGCAAGTGTCCTCAAAGAATAAGTTTTCTCAGTGCACCCGAGCAGGATGTTACATGCTGAGATGAAACACATAGCCAAAGGTGGAATTCCAATCATCACTGTCACCATCCCAGTCAGAGTTTCTGAAGTTGACCAACAAATCTGAACTTCAAAAATATTGGATACCAAAATGAGTGGTACCCTTGAGATAACGAAAAAATTGTTTTACTTCTTTCCAATGACTTTCTCTAGGGTCTTGCATAAACTAAGAAACCACACTAACAAAAAGGAAAATGTGATATCGACTATGAGCAATATAAATACGATTGTCGACCAATTGTTGATAGACTCTATCATGACTTGATGAGTTTGACAAGTTTTGGTGAGCCTCACTCCATATTGAAAAGGAGTGTCATAGGGCTTACAATCAGCCATCTTAAAACATTTCAAAATATCCATTGCATATTTGGATTGAAAAATAAAAAATCATCACATGGTGGTAATACTTGAAGGCCGAAAAAATAATGGAGAGTACCAAGATCTGTCATGTCAAAGGAGTCAACAAGTTGTTTCTTCAATATAAGAATGAGATCAATATTATTGCCAGTAATTATAAGGCCATCAATATATACAACAAAAATTAAAGTGTCTCTATTGGTATGGAGTACATGCAAGCTTTGATCAGATTCACAATGTTTGAAACCAAGTCAAAAAAATAAAATTTCAATATTATCATACAAAGCTCGAGGAGCTTTCTTCAAACAATAAAGCGACTTCTTAAGTTGAAAAGATAGGGTGGAATCTGTCACAAAACATGGGGGGTTTACCATGAAATGTTTTTCAATTAGGTATCCATGAAGAAACACACTCTTCACATCCATATAATGGATTCCATACAAGATTAGTAGAAAGGGAAAGAATCATTCGAACATATTTCATCTTTGCAACAAGGGAAAATGAATCATTATAGTTGATACCTTCTTGTTGAGAAATGACTTTCACAACCATGCATTATTTATGTCGCTCAAGTATATATTCAGAGGTAAATTTGGTCATGTATACCCATAGACACATCAAACAATTATTTCCTTGCGGTCGGTGAAGTAAATCCCATGTGTGCTTCTTGGACAAAGAATTAATTTTTGTTTTCATAGCTTATTCCCATTTAGGTTATCCTTGAGTATCTATGTAGGAAACAAGATCAAAAGTTTCAAGTACATGATTCATCAATGCAACGTCGACATGTTTATTTTGACTTTGATTTTGTCATGCGAAGGAGATACCAATGACATCAGCTCGAGTAGCTTCAATTGTCTTGGCTTCCCATCTGGGTAGACAATAAATAGGTGACTTGTTGTTGACTGGTATAGGTCGATAATAATTAAGAACAATTTTATTCGATGAATATGGAAAATATATCAATATATATATATATATATTGATGGACTAACCAACTCAGAGGTTGACGGTCTAGTTTAAATGGGAGCAAAGTTTGACTATCTAGTTGAAGGATTGAAAAATGGAAAAAAAGAGCTAGATTTAGGAATGACATCAAAGGGATCATCCTACAAAAATCCATAAGTGGAATGCAACAATTTGATTCCAGAAGACTTCTCATGAAATCATACATTTCATTTGATAATGATTTTCCATTTGAAAGGATAGAATAATCGATAGGATTTTGAATCTTTAGATTATACCATCATGATGCAAGAATGACTCTTTGCATATAACTTCTTTCCACAATCATCAGAAAAATGATCCTGTCCAACACTTCTAAACACATGGAGGTGACCGTATGAAGGCTTCTTTCCACACCATCATTCGAATGGAGTCATGTAAGGAAAAATTCTTGAGTCGAGATGAGATTGAGAAGATAGTTTGCACAATAAATTTCTTCATCTCAAAAGCAACGAGAAAAACCTTTAGCCTGCAAAATACATCTAGCCATTTTTACTAACAATTGATTCTTTCTTTCATCAATTCCATTCTATTGAGGTGTGTGAGGAACTGACCGCTTCCAATCAATGCCATATCGAATAAGGTATTCTTCAAAAGGTCAATTTACATACTCACCACCATTGTCAGGAACTTAATGGGTTGGCCAGATTTCCTTTTGTAATACCCCAGTTTTGAGACTTGTATTTAATAATGTATTTTGCTAGTGAAAGGTCAGAGTGCCCAAACAGTTAAAAGAGGCTAGTGTGCCTAAGAAATGTAATGTTTTGTTCGTTGTTAATAATAAATACATCATTAGATTCTAGATGGACAAGGACAAGAGTTATAGGGGGCTATGATTCCACAAGAGATGGGGCTTGAGGGGCTACGTATTTATTTTATATTTTATTTACCCATTTTTTTTTAATGGAGAATAACAACTACATGAGCTTCTTGGGGGGGAAGGCCACGTGGTTCCTTAATTCCAAGAAATACATAAAACCATCTTTGGTATGTTTTGGGGGCATCATTGTTCACTCACCCACTCATTTTTCATTGTTCATACCTTTCATTATGTTCTCTCTCCACTCATTATTTCTCCCACTCATCTTTCCTCATTCGTGTTTTGGCTTGGGAAAGGAAAAAAAATTGTTGGAGAGGAGCCATAGTTTTGTTGGTTGTAAAGATTGCTGCTGTATTATAGACATGAAGTAATTCTTGCATGTCTGAGATGATTTTTACTGTGTTAAGATTTTCTCATAGTTGGGAATCCTGAGAGTCCCACCATGGATATTCTTGACCATATGCACTGGAGCCCTGGAAGGAGATTGAAATTATAAGGGGTTGCATGGAATATAATGGGGTCCATTCTCTTGTGTTGTGCATGCTGGGTAGAAGAGAGTTGGTGTACTTTGGATTGTTGTGATTACTGAAAATCCTATGAGAGATTGAGTGCTAATTGGTTAGGGAAGCCGATTGACACTCTGGAACCATCCTTTTGGATTCATAGCTCTAGCTTGGGGGTGACATTTTTGTTGAAACTTGGAACAATAATGTTTACGGTTGGGTGGAACGTCCTTGATCTGTATCCAATTGGTGATTCATTTCATGGAGGATAAGTGCTCTTTGTCATGTTTTTATTCACTTGTGTATTTATTTCTTTGTGTATTAATTTATATATGAAATTAACATCTATAATATGCATGCTTGTTGGTTATTGTTGTGCATGACATATGTCTGATTTATTTATGTTGAAACATGAATTTTTAAATCTGCATGTGAATATCTCATTCCACTTAATTAATTAGAAATTTAACTGAACTCGAGATAATTTCAAAAGTGATTTTTCTGGTAGCAATCCCAACTTGTGGGTGGCTAGTTATGTTGTTGTTGCAGTAGCATAGCCCAACTCAGGGGTGACTGGGTACGTTACAGGTCGGTAGCATAGATTCAAGTTGAAACGCTAGACTGCTGTGGGTTGGAACTTTTGGATAGGGTATTATGGGTAAGACTGAATATGTCCTTGAAATCTTAAAGATCGAGAGAGACAACATTGCAGAGATTGTGCAGAAGCTACAACGTTGTGTAGATAGAGATCCTTTGTAAAAGATCGTAGAATCTTGACCATTCCATTTTGAATTTAGTAGTGATCACCAACGTGGAATAAAGGATTTCTATATCATTATCGAAAGGCATTTGATCGAGGATCGTGATATAATGGTGAAACCAGAGGGTGGGAGAGATTGAGTCATAGTCATCAGGCCGAACTTGTCAATCGTCAATAATTGATAGAAGCTGACCAGGAGATGAAAAACTCTGGAAATTCGTCGCTTCAATGATTATGGGAGATAGGAAGAACCATGAAAAGGCCGAAGTCATGAATTCCTGTCGGTCATTTGATCTAATAGGAGGATCAAGTGAAATATCAGTTGTTAGTTAGGGTCATCTAGCATTGACCACTTCAGGAAGTTTAACTCTAGGAGAATTGAACACTTTTAGAATTTCTATAACCCGGAGTACTATAGCATCAAAGTATCAAAGTCTCATAGACTGTTATATCCAAGGAAGGACTTCATAAGTAATTTTGATCATCAGATATATAAATGGTTGAAAGATAAAAAAGTTTCATAAATTCAGAACTTCGCCACTCCGATGATTACTGGAGAATGGGAAAATCCCCAAAGTGTCGAAGCCCCGAAGTGTAGAAACAACGAAGTGTAAATTTGTCTTTGTGAAATCACGTATTCCATTAGATATAGAGAAAAGAATGTGGATCATCCATTTTATGGATGGCGCATCGTAGGCCACATGGAAGTGGTGCCATTTTGGGACACATGTCACCCTCATTCAGTACCTTTTTGGCCCCAACTTGGTTTTTTTTAGTGACACATGGCACACATGACCTGGGTACACATCACCCTAGGTGACATCAACATTCTATGTTATCTACTGGATTCCCACAGTGCTAAAGTCTCAAATTGATTAAGGATCGGTCGTCTCCATGTTTGATTAATTCATAGCCATCGAACTAAATAGTGTAAGGATAGGGTAAGTACTTCGGCAGGTATCACTTCGGGGGAGTTGAACGACGTGGGATTTGAAATGTCTCGGAGTCCCAGAGTGTCGAAGTCCCGTATTGATTAAGGGTCTTCCATCCCACCACCTAATTATGTTGCGGCCATTGATCTCGTTGAATCCTCCAAATGGGGCATGACCATCTATTCAATGAGAGATTAAATCCTGAGTGTCTGATCTACTAGTAGAGTTATTGGAAGGGTTTCAATGAAGTTTATCTCTTAGAGAAATCGAAGGATTGAAAAGGGAGAATAGTTGATGGATGAATTCTGGAAGACTTGGTCCCAATATCTGTCTCATGATAAGTTAAAGGGGGTTAATTAGAGGTGAAAAAGTATATGTAAGTAACCAAGCCCTCAGATATTGTGTTCGAGAAAGATCCTATGTAGAAGAATACAGAGGAAGGCACTAAAGAGTGAATAAGCCCATGTTTTTGAGCCATGGTCACATCGAAAGTGATTTGAAAGAAGTGTCTATGCAAAATTTTAATTATGTATCAGCTAAAGGAGATGTGGAATTTTCGATAAGATCTTTTTGCAAAACAAAAGAAAAGGGGCTGAAAGTGATTTTTTTCAGGAAGCCATAACTTTCGGCTCAAATATCGAATTGGGGAAAGATTACAGTCATTGGAGAGATTATTCATAGGAGGATAATCTGGAATTGTTGTAATATGAAGAATGATAATGTATTATTCATGAATTGAGAAGAAAAAAGACTTGTAGCATTGTTTGGATTTTTTATTTTATAATATGCATAATTCTGACAAAATGGTTGCTTGCACATTTTGTAGAATTAGGGGGTGTAAACATATCATTGCAGTATAAGAATGCATATTCAAAAAGTGGAAGAAGGAGAGGGATCTTTCATCTATGCTAACGAGGTCAAACGTCAAAATATCAATGTTGGTAATGAAGAGAAATAATCCAGCAAACACAAGGGAAGAGGGGAGCAAGAAACATTGATAGAGACTGTGAGAAGCCTGAAAATAGAAGTGTAGAGTTACAAAGTAGACAATTAGAGACTGATAAGAGAAAAAAATAAGATAAATTCTTGAGTGATTCTAAGATTAAATCAGTTGCAGAGGAAAAAAATTAATGAATCAAACTCAAAAGAGGAGGAAGAGAGAAGATGTCATGAAATAAGAGATGATCGTAGAAGAATTGGTTATTCAAGAAGTCCTAGAAGAACTCATAGAAATCACCCACCTTCCTACTCATCAAGGAAAGTTTATGCATATGAAGATTCCATAAGTAGTCAAGAGGTGTCTCTTGTTAGGTACCAAAGAAGAATACATGAATTGGACAGTTTGCAAAGAGATTTGAGGAATATTAAGCCACCATCCTTTGATAGTAAAAGAGGAAGGGAAGATGATGTTGAAGCATGAATGATTGGACTCGTGAGGTATTTTCAATTACATAACTACTCATCGAACCTAGAAGGTAGAATTTTCACATACCAATTGCATGGGAAACAACTATGTGGTGGGATCAACTGAAGCAAGTTCATCACATTAGTGAGAGTATGATCACTTCGAAGCAGTTCAAGAAATATTTTCAGAAGGAGTACCTTTCATAACACTTCTATGAAAAGAAAATTCAGGAGTTTTTTGAACTTAGGATGGGAAGAACGATCATTGAAGAGTATGAAAAGGAGTTCTTGGGTCTTCTAAAGTATGCAAGGTTTGTAAAACATGAGAAAGATAAAGTACATAGGTTTTTTAGTGGATTTCCATCCTTTTATAAAGATTAGATTCAATATGATGAACCCAAGACTTTGACAGAGACCATTAGGAAGGATAAGTACCTGTATGATCAAGGAAATGGCAGAGATACTTTGCAGAAATATTTGAAGGATAGGAAGAAGGATAAGTTTGATCAGAGAAAGAAAGGATTCAAACCTCCTTTCAATAGAAATAGACCAAAAAAAAAATCATCCCGACCAGTATGCTAAGGATGAATCCAAGAGAGAAGACTCCTTGGGAAAAAGTGAAATACCACCAATCCAATGTTGAGGATACAAAGTAGATCACCTGTAAAAGGCTTTCCCTCACAGAAAGGACAAGTGAACACTTTTCACAACATCGAAGAGGATACAATAGTAGAAGACATGGGAAGGATTTATGCAACCTTAGATGATCGACAAGCAGAGTACCAATCAAATATGATCGAGGTAAAAGATAAGATCATTAATCAACCTATTTCTATTTTAATTGATTTAGGATAAATTCATTTTGATGTTGATCCTAAAATAGTGGATAGATTACATTTGTAGAAAATTAAGCTTGAAAAATCAAGTTTGGTTCAACTAGCCACTGGAACCAAAAGGAGAATCCATGATATGGTCATAGGTTATTACATAAGTCTTAATGGTGTGAATACTAATGCTGATATAAACATTATACCATTGGTTTCTTATGATATTCTAATTGGAATGGATTGGATGGAAAAACATCATGTTGTCCTAAATTTTCATAACAAGAAATTTACATGTCTTGATGAAGAAGGGAAACATAGCACTGTGAAAAGAGTTTCACGACCCATCTCTATAAGGGAGATTTCAACCTTGCAGCTGAAGAGATGTTTCATAAAAGGATGTCAGTTGTATGCATCCCATGTGGAGGAACCAAAAAATACAAAGGGGCCAGGCATTGAACAATTTTCGGTACTACAAGAATTTGAAGATGTATTCCAGGAAATACCAGGGTTTCCACCCAAGAGGGAGATATATTTGTCTATTGATTTAGTGCTAGGAGCTACCTGTAAAGACCCTGGTCGTTACAACAAAAAACAACATACAAAAGGTAATATATATATATATATATATATATATATAAGAAAAGAGGACAAAAACATCACAATAAGTCCTAGCGACACAACTTGAAAATATCACAATGAATCAAATTTCATGAAGCACATAAACATAAAAGGGCATAGCATATTATCCCATCATGAAGCTTGAAGCAATTTATGAACATTTACACAGATGAATAATATAAATGACTACCTACCCATCCTACCCTCCAATAGTTAGGACCTCCAGGAAACATAAACAATGCTCAAGCCTAGGCTCCCATCGATTTTGACCATTTAAGGCCTCAAGGTTGGCGACTATTATGAGGAACAAGGAGGTGTCTACATCCCACCCTACACAATCATTCCAAGATGACTAAGATAACATCACATGAACGATCATCTAATTATTCATTCCATCAATCTAACATCAATTAACCATTGAGCGAGGGTAATAATTACCGTTATAAAAAGTACATCAACATTAAGTAACGACACATTATTAATCTAGTTCTACATCAATCCAGCATCATCAATATTTATTTGCGCATCAAAACAGATATTAAATCAATCATTCTATATACAAAGCACAAGTAATCTAATTACACAACCAATCAGAATCGCATTAAATTCATGGCGCAAGATAAATCTAAATTTCTAAATCAAGCATACATCTTAATGATCAGTTATTCAAGTGTGATAAGAATCTATTACAAGCATACATAAACTAATGGATGCAAATAGACATCAATGAAGCATTCCATAACAAACCACATTTAAGTCTAGTTATATGAACATTAATTCCAGGGCGTGCAAGCAACCATTCACTTGATTAATCATATATCAACTTATTTTATGACCCAAGGGTAACTAAATTGCATCAATCACAATCCATATAAGTAACGGTGCAAGATAACCAATTCTAAACCATTCAAAATTCATATGGTCAAGGCGCATGAATATTCTAGTCACTCAATCAATCAACCTCATATATTTTCTTATGGCGAAAAGGTGATCTAATCATTTAATTAATCTGGTATTAACATTAATTCAAGTATTCAAGGCCCGAACAGTTCTCATGTAGCTCAACTATAATTATTAAAAATAGCTAAGTATCTCTCAAAAAAATAATAAGAGTTTATACAACCTTGCATATCACTTTTCAGTAAGAAGCGCAATTCACGCGCAAAAATATATGGATTTCACATTACCTACATACCCTAATAAGGAAACCATAAGGGCCTACCAAGTGCAAGAAGTAGTAAGGAAATCATATGCCACATACAAATTTCAACTACAAGGAGTAAGGAGTCTAGAAACAAATGGATAATATACGAAGTAATCAATTGCTTGTATATATCCATGTGGCGCAAGACATTTAAAATCTATAAATATCCTTGTGATATACAATTTGTTGTGCAAGCGGGTCTCCATCATAGTTAAGAACACATTCACCATTATAAATCAAGGAGTATCCCTTAATCAATGCATACATTTTTATAACAAAAACAATAACTAGAATCGTTACATAATCCACAATCGTTAAAGTAATATATTGATCAATTTATAAGTACCATCTATTTATACATCCTTATAAACTTTACATCCTACATCATTTGAACTTTATACATCATTATAAACTTTATATCATCCAATTTTATGCATCATTATCATATTTATTGATTTAATTGATATCTACAATATGTTAATACATCAGTATAAACCTTACAATCATTAAAAATTAAGCCTCATTATAACTTTACATTATTTAAATACAAACGTTGTACATTAAAATTTGTCATTGAAGTCCTGGCTGCAAGGGAACCGTTGGTGTTAACATTATGAGATCACTTGTTACATGAATAAAATTCGTGGGCAGTCCCGGTGGGATCATGGCCACAAGGAAATCGTTTGCATCAAAATTTTAGATCGTTCCTACAGGAAGGAATTTCAGGAAGTCCACTGGGATAGTGGCAGCATGGAAAACACTACAATAGAAACTTGGAACCACTACTACAGGAAGGAATTTCGGGGCAATCCACTGGAAGAATGGTATCAAGGAAAACACTGCAATAGAAACTTGGAACCACATCTACAGGAAGCAATTTTGGGTCAGTCCACTGGGACCATGGAAATAAGGAAAACACCATAATTACAACCAGGAATGAGATAGGTGTTAGAAGATGTGAAGAAAAACTTCTATTCATTGAGGTAATGAATTAGCTGATAGATCCATGCTAAGACACAGAGAATGATATCGGGGTTCTCTTTGGTGGGTTCCTCCCCATGAAAAGGCTAAGAAACATTGTCAAGGAAGAGGGAGAGTAATCCCATGCATTCACCAGTCACTAAGTGAGCACAGGTTTGTGCGCATGTCTCTCCACGTCGAGGTATCAAGGGTGAATTCGTTGTGCGATTCCAGGAAAATGAAAGGCACAAAAATGGATTTCTCAGTGAAATAGAGACCAAAACTCAGAGCTCTTAAGCGAATAAATCACCATGTAGAAGAGCGGAAATCACTGGGTAAGGAGGGAGAAAAAATGCAGGGATCAACACAATCAAATCGTAGAGGGTAAAATAATCTCAAAGGAATACGACTTTAGAGATACACTTTAAGATTTACTGGCTTGATGGCTTGGAGAAAGTGGCAGTTCATTAAGGGAGAGAAAACACAACAAACTCCTGGAAGATCCCATAGAAAAATGGAGTAACAAAACGATGAGGTTTAACTCACAACACTCATACACAAGCCAACACCAATCCAACTCAATGCTTGAGTTATGCGTTAAGCTATCGAGGGAGATACTGATAGAGGGTGCAAGGCACAAGATAAAATAGTAGAGAACCCAAGAAAATCATAGAAACACGATTGGGGTTCACTGGGAAGGAGGGGGGAAAAAGAAGAGATAAAATGGCCATGCAATCCAAAACTCAACACAAAGTGCATTCTCACTTTTGTTGTGTACGAAAAAAAGAACACTAGGTCTCTTATGGAAGGAAGGATACAAGAAACACAAAGGTAAGGGGAAGTTTTCCCAAGTTATCAAATCCTTTTGGGAGAGCTCACTAAGAAAAAAAACTCAGAAAACCAAAAGGTGCAGAGATAGAAATTAGTTCTACAAGATGGGAAAAAAGATGCAAACTCACAAGCACGAAGATTAAGCAGGATCAAAATAAGGTGAAGGGAAAAAAATAAAATTTTAAATTAAACCATGACTTCTTCATCATCATATCAACAAACAAGTGCACACACATCCAAGGAACCATTAAAATATTCATCAACGTAAAATTTCACATACAATTTTTAAACTACTTTCAAAGAAAATTAACATGTGTACCGTAACTGAGGCGCATAATCCGAGGTGGTTTTGCCACTGTTGCGCTCCATCCAAATCCTTCTTTTTAACCACTGAGACCTGACTGGTACCTCCCAGCCAATGCTAGGGGTACTCTTCTTCCCCCCGAGCCCCTCGAGCTGCAAAGGGGCGATGCACACAAACCATAGAAATATAGCTCCCATCTTGCGTCACAAGGTCGAGCTACCACTCTTAATCTGAGCTGGGTATCCCAACTCCCACAAGAAAAATCAGTCAAGAGTAAAATTTGGCAACATAACCTTACGCATACCAGATGTGATCCATTCCCCTCCTTCGCCATTTTTTTTTTAGATTTTTGTTAGTGACTTGTTTCCAAACACACATTAAGTTCTTTTTATTAATTTATTATTAGAAAAATTATCCCCCGTACACTTGTCACCCAATCCCTTAGTTTCACCAGAATATTCATTTAATTAATTAATTTAAAATTCCATTTTTTCTCACCCACGTAAAGCATTCCTAAAAACGCTCCTCGATGTCCCTTTATTCCATTACATTCCCTTAATGATTGAATCTTTTCTTAAATCCTAGTTGAGTTCGAAATTAGAAATTTCTCTAGACTAGATTCCCTACTATGGTCCAGATTCCTTTTGTATTAAAATTTCACCTTTTTAGTCTAAGTTCTAAATTAGCAGGTTTTGTACTTAGCCAATAATTAATATTTTAAATAACTTAATCCCTAAAAAAATATTTTTTTAATTTAATTTTCACCCCCATATTATTCATCCCCCCGTTTATTACTTGCTTAATTAAATTTTAGGTTCTCATGTCCTACTCAGACCTAGGATTTAAATTCACTAGACCCCAAAATGTTTTTTTAAGAGAAATCTTATAATTTTTGTTTTTAAATTTAGTCATGTAACATTTATCTTAAGACTGACCAGGTTAAAATAAGAGATTGTTTTATAGGTACCTAGGTTCATTGAATGACCAATGTTACAAATTCGACCTTCCCTTCAATATGCAGTACATGCCCCAAGGGTGTCACTCGTCTTCGTTCAAGTTTCATCCCTGTGATGGTCCCTTCAAGATGCACTACGTGATCCAAGGGTGCCACTCACATTTTGATTGATTTTGGTAGATGTCCTCCCTTGGAGTCAATACTTCATTGGGCGACCTTGTGAGAGACTAAGGGCCTCTAAGGAATAAGGACCCTGCCTTATTTCACGCCCCTTAGAATCATCGTGAACGATTATCACAGTCTTCCCTAATGACACTGTGGATCTCTAGAACTGGGTAATCGTTAACCTACAGTTCGAGCCAGGACGGGAGTGCTAGTATGTTGTGGAAGGAATGTTACCACACCTCTCCCTCAATATCTCTAGTTTTCATGCATGACCCCTTTACTACAAATCTGAGTCTGGTTAGAAATCTATCGCCAACCTCCATCCATCAACGAAACATGTCAACAATAAAAAATCAACATCATAATATACCATTCATATGTCACATATAAAATATAAAAAAAAAAACAAACCATAAAAGACCACTCCCTGATTCGATCCAGAGTCAGAGGAGGTCCTTCAAGGCCCACGACATCCTCAATCAGTCCAGAGTCCTGCAGACTAGGGAAAAAACAGTCAATAGTACCTTTCGATATAAATATAATAAAATAACATATCATGAGATCCACAACATCATCATAATCCATAATCAAAACAGTGAATCATATAATGAACCGGATCATTTTCATGCAAGTGTCCTCAAATAATAAGTCTGATCAGGAGTGAACAAGAGAGGGATGTTACATACACCCTCTCTTGTTTTAAAATTCGTCTTGAAGTTTCACAGTATATAAATTCTGAAATAAAGTATCTCACAATATCTATACGCCTAGCAATCACACAAAAATGGAAACTGCTAACGCATATCATATGTGTCTTCCCATGTCATCAAGTGCAGACTATAATTGTCCCATTGAACCTTGACCTAATTGACTATTTTATGTCGTAGCTGTCAAATGCGATGGTCTGGAATGCATATTGGCTTCTCCGTGAACCCACCCTCGTCTGATACCTATAAGGAACAGATGTCAATCACATGTGTAGGATCAATAACATAATGTCTCAAAACAGATACATGAAAAACATCATGCATACACCTCAAAGAATTAGGCGAGGCTAGCTGATAGGCCACATGTCCCTTCCTTTCCACAACCTCAAAAGGTCCCATGAACCTAGGAGAGAGTTTATCACCCGTTCCAAACTTGATTGAACTCTTGTGTTGTTTCACTCAGAAGAACACTCGATCACCAACTTCATAACTATGGTCGACATGATGCGCATCGACATAACTCTTCTATCGATCATGTGCTTCATTGATCCATTGTATTATTGTTTGAATTTAATCTTCCATTTCTTAGATCACTTATGGTCCTACCAGGACCCTCTCCTGAAGCCAATCCCAACTCAAAGTAATATGCCACGGTATCATATAAAGAAACTCGAATGGCACCATCTTAATCATGCTTTGATAACTATTTTTGTATGCAAATTATACTAGTGGAAAGACCATGGCCGTTACGACATAAAACAATGTATAACATGTTATATATATATATATATATATATATATATAAGACAAGAGGAAAAAAACATCAAAATAAGTCATAGCGACACAGCTCAACGATATCACAATGAATGAAATTTCACGTAGCACATAAACATAAAAAGGCATAGCATATTAACACATCATGAAACTTGAAGACATTTACGAACATTTACTCAGATGAAGAATATAAATGACTACCCTCCCATTCTACCCTGCAATGGTTAGGACTTGCATGACACACAAGCAAAGCTCAAGCCCAGGTTCCCATCGATTTTTCCCATTTAAGGTCTCAGGGATGGAAACTATTTTGAGGAACAAGGAGGTGTCTACATCCCACCCAACACAATCATTACAAGATGACTAAACTAACAACACATCAATGATCATCTAATTCTTCATTCCATCAATTATAACATTAATTAACCTTGGATCAAGGGTAATCATTACTGTTATCAAACATACATCAACATTAATTAACTACGCATTAGTAATCTAGTTCTACATCAATCCAACATCATCAATATTTATTGGTGCATTAGAACATATATTAAATCAATCATTGTATCTACAAAGTGCAAGTAATCTAATTACACAACTAGTCACAATCACATTAAATTCATGGTGCAAGAGAAATATAAATTTCTAAATCAACCATACATCTTAATGATCAATTATTCAGGTGTGATAAGAATCTATTACAAACATGCATCAACTAAAGGATGCAAATAGACATCAATGAAGCATTCCATAACAAACCACATTTAAGACTAGTTATATCAACATTAATTCCAAGGTGCGCAAGCAACCATTCACTTGATTAATCATATATCAACTTATTTTATGACGCAAGAGTAACTAAATTCCAACAATCACAATCCATATAAGTAAGGGCGCAAGATAACACATTCTAAAACATTCAACATTCATATGGTCAAGGCGCATGAATATTCTAGTCACTAAATCAATCAACCTCATCAATTTTCTTATGGCACAAAGGTGATCTAATCATTTAATTAATCTGGTATTAACATTAATTCAAGTATTACAGGCCCCAATAGTTTTCATGTAGCTCAACTATAAATATTAAAAATAACTAAGTATCTCTCAACAACATAATAAGAGTTTATACAACCTTGCATGTAACTTTTAAGTAAGAAGCCCAATTCGCATGCAAAACTATAGGGATTTCACATTACCTACATACCCTAATAAAGAAAATATAAGGGCCTACCAAGTGCAAACAACACTAAGGAAATCATATGCCACTTACAAATTTCAGCTACAAGGAGTAAGGAGTCTAGAAAAAAATGAATAATATATGAAGCAATCAACTACTTGTATATATTCATGTGGCACAAGACATTTAAAATATATAAACATCCTTGTGATATACAATTTGTTGTGGAAGGGGGTATCCATCATAGTCAAGCACACATTCACCATTATAAATCAAGGAGTCTCCGTTAATCAATGCATATATCCTTATAACAAAAACAATAACTACAATCATTACATACTCCACGATAGTTAAAGTAATTTATTGATCAATTAATAACTACCATTTTTTTATACATCCTTATAAACTTTACATCCTACATCATTTGAACTTTATACACCATTATAAACTTTATATCATCCAAGTTTATGCATCATTATAATATTTATAATTATTAAGTAAAAATATTGATTTAATTAATATCTACAATCTGTTAATAGATCAATATAAACCTTATAATCCTTAACGTTTAAGCCTCATTATAACTTTACATGATTCAAATACAAACATTGTACATTAAAATTTATCATTGTAGTCATGGCTGCAAGGGAACCCTTGATACTAACATTGTGAGATGGCTTACTACAAAAACAAACTTGATGGACAGTCCCTTTGGGATCATGGCCACAAGGAAATCATTTGGGATGGGCAATCCACTGGGATAGTGCCTAAAAGGAAAACGTTGCAATAGAAACTTGGAACCTATGCTACAGGAAGGAATTTCAATGCAGTCCACTGGGATAGTGGTAGCAAGGAAAAAGTTGCAATAGAAACTTGGAACCTCTACTACAGGAAGGAATCTCGAGGAAGTTCACCATAACCGTGGCAACAAGGAAAACAAAATAATTACAACCACGAATGTGCCAAGCGTGGGAAGATGGGGAGAAAAAATGTTGTTCACTAACGTAATGAATTAGCTGAGAAATCCATGCCAGTCCATAGAGAAGGAGATTGGGGTTTTCTCTGGAGGTTTCCTCCTCACTAAAAGGATAAGAAACACAGTCAAGGAAGAGGGAGAGTAAGCCCACAAATTCGTCAGGCACTAAGTGAGAACGGGGTTGTGCGCATGCCTGCCCACGCCGAGGGATCAAGGGAGAATTCATTTTTTAGAGTCACAAAAATGCAAGGCTCAAAAACATATTTCTGAGTGAAATGGAGACCAAAACTTGGTGCTCTTAAGTGAATAAATCATTGTGTAGAAGAGGGAAAATAGTAGGGTAGGGAGGGCGAAAAAACGAAGCTATCAACATAATCAAATCATAGAGGAAAAAATAAAACTCATAGGAATACCACTTCAGAGCTACACTTTAATATTTACTGGCTTGATGGCTGGGAGAAAATGATAGTTGATAAAGGGAGAGAAAACACAACAAACTCCTAGCAGATCGAAGAGCAAAATAGAGTAACAAAACAATGAGGTTTAACTCACAACACTCATACACAAGTCAACACCAATATAGCTTAGCACTTGAGTTATGTTCTAGGACTTTGAGGAAGGGAATGATAAATGGATCAAGGCACAAGATAAACTCGCAAAGAACCCAAACAAATTGCAGAAAAACGATTGGGTTTCACTAGGAAGGAGGGGGAAAAGTGCAGAGATAAAACGCCCATGCAATCCCAAACTCAACATGCAGGGAAGTCTCACTTTTACTGTGTAAGAAAACAAGAACATCAAGACTCTTCTGGAAGGATGGATACAATAAACGAAGGGGTAAGGGGAGGGTGTCCCAAGTTCTTGAATCCTTTTGGGAGAGATCAACAAGAAAACAACTCAGAAATCCATAAGGCGCAAAGATAAAAATTAATTTTGCAAGCTGGGAAAAAAGATGAAAACTCATAGGAACAGAGAGTAAGAAGGATGCAAAGACGATGAAGGGAAAAACACAAAATTTTAAATTAAACCACGGCTTCTTCATCATGAGATCAACAAAAAAGTCCACACACATCCAGGGAACAATTAAAATTTTCATCAACTTAAAATTTCACATACAGTTTTTAAAGAACTTTCAAATAAAATTTAACATGCGTACCGTAATCCACGAGAAGAATCTGAGGTGGCTATATTATGCTTGCACTCCATCCAGCTCCTTCTTGCTAAGATCTAAGACCTCACCGATACCTCCCAACCAACGCTAGGGGTACTCTTCTTCCCCATGAGCCCCACAAGACGCAAATGATCCACACACACAAACCAGAGAAAGCTAGCTCCCATATCCCCTCACAAGGTCGAGCTACCCACTCTCAATCTGAGCTAGGTATCCCAACTCCCACCAAAAAAAAAAGTCAAGAGTAAAATTTGGTAGCATAACCTTATGCATACAAGATTTGATCTATTCCCCTCCTCCACCATTTATTTAAGAGAGTTTTCTTAGTGACTTGTTGCCAAACGCACATTAAGTTATTTTTATTAATTTTTTATTAGGAAAATTCTCCCCCGTACACTTGTCACCTGATCCCTTAGTTGCACCAGAAAATTCATTTAATTAATTAATTTATAATGAAAATTTTCCTCACCCACCTAAAGTCATTCCTAAAAATGCTCCTCAATGTCCCTTTATTCTCTTACATTCCCTTAATGACTGATGCCTTTCTTAAAGCCTAGCTAAGTTTGAAATTTGTAAGTTATCTAGACTAGATTCCCTACTATGTTCGACATTCCTTTTGTATTAAAGTTTCCCCTTTTTGGTCTAAGTTCTAAATTAGCAGGTTTTGTACTTAACGAACAATTAATCCTTTAAATAATTTAATCCTTCAAAAAAAATTATTTTTGATTTAATTTTCACCCCGATACTCTTCATCCCCCCCTTTATTACTTTCTTAATTTTATTTTTAGTTCTCGTGTCCTACTCAGACCTAGGCTAAGAAAATTTGTTTTTAAGGGAAATATTATAATTTTTTTTGTTAACTTTACTCATGCATCAATTATCTTAAGACTGACTAGGTTAAAATGAGAGATTGTTTTCTTGGTACATAGGTTCATTGAATCACCAATGTTACAACCGTGATGTTCCCTTCAATATGCACTATGTTCTCCAATGGTTCCACTCGCCTTCATGCAAGTTTCATCGATGCGACGTGCCCTTCAAGACACAGTACATGCTCCAAGTGTGCCATTCGCATTTTGACTTATTTTGGTAGACGTCTACCCTTGGAGTTAATACTCTGTCGGGCGACCTTCTCAGAGACTAAGGGCCTCTAAGGAACAAGAACCCTGCCTTATTTTGTGCCCCTTAGAATCACAGTGAGAAACTCTCATAGTCTTCCCTCACGACATCATGGATCTGTCGAACTAGGTAATTGTTAACCTATAGTTCGAGCCACGGTGGGAGTACTAGTGTGTTGTGGCAGGGTTGCTGCTACAGCTCTCCCTCAATATCTTTGGTTGTCATGCATGACACCTTTACTCCAAATGTGAGTCTGGTTAGCAAGCTATCATCAACCTTCATCCATCAATGAAACATGTCAGCGATAAAAATTCAACATCATAATATACCATTCATATGTCACATATACAATATAAAAAACACTCAAACCATAACAGTCCACTCTCTGAATTGATCCAGAGTCCAAGGAGGTCCATCGATCCCAACGGCATCCTCAATCAGTCCAAAGTCTTGCACACATAGGAAAAACCAATCAATAGCACCTGTTGATATAAATATAATAAAATGACATATCATGAGATCCACAACATCATCATAATCCATAATTGAAATAGTCAATCATATAATGAACTGGATCACTTTCACACAAGTTTTCTCAAAGAATAAGTCCAATCAGGATTGTGCAAGAGATATATGTTACACTGCCTCGATATCAAAAACACCTTACATAATGAGTACACTAGAATTAAAAGAATTACAAATGTAGTTGGAAGAATTGTTGAATAAAGGGAACATATGTCCAAGCGTTTCACCTTGGGGAGCACCAGTACTCTTTGTAAAAAATAATGATGGAACTTTGAGACTATGTATTGATTTTCAAAAGATAAATAAATCCATTGTAAAGAACAAGTACCCTCTACCCATATCTGATGACCTCTTTGATCAACTAAGAGGGGAAAATATATTTTCAAAGACAGACCTGAAATCATGGTACCATCAGGTAAGAATCAAGGAAGAAGACATCAATAAGAGAGCCTTTAGAACCAGGTATGGGCATTATAAATTTTTAGATGTGCCATTTGTATTGTCCAATGCACAAGTTGTCTTTATGTTCTTCATGAATGGCATATTCATAAATTATTTGGATAATTTTTTCATAGTATTCATGGATGACATACTTGTCTATTCTAAGTCAGAGGAAGAGCGTGAACATCACCTAGTATTGGTATTGCAAGTACTGAGGGAGCATCAATTGTATGTCAAGTTTAGGAAGTGTTCCTTTTACCAAGAAAAGATCCATTACTTGGGACACATTATTTTAGAACAAGGTATAGCAGTAGATCCAGAGAATATTGAAGCCATTAGAGGATGGCCAACACCCATGACTATTTCAGAAGTTAGATATTTTATAGGATTAGTTAGTTACTATAGAATATTTATAGCAGGGTTCCCTAAGATTGTTCATCCCATCACTTCTTTGCAAAAGAAGGGAATTAAATTTGAATGGACATATGAGTGTGAAGATAACTTTAATTTGTTGAAAGAATTACTCACTAGTGCACCTGTTTTAAAGGTTGCTGACCCAAATGAAAGTTTTGTTGTATGTATAGATGCATGCAAGGAAGGACTTTGTGGAGTCCTTACTCAAAATGGACATGTCATTGGTTATGAGTCTAGAAATATTAAAGAAGATTAGAGGAACTATGCCACACATGACTTGGAAGTTCTTTCCATTATTCACGCTTTGAATATGTTGAGGAATTATTTCATGTGGAGGAGGTTTGAATTACGAACAGACCATAGTGTTCTGAAATATCTTTTTGAACAACCAAATTTAAATGCCAAGCACACGAGATGGATGAAAATTTTAAATTAATACGATTTTAACATCAAGCATATCAAAGGAAAAATAAATAAATTTGTTGATGAACTAGGTATAAGAGTACATCTCATTCATTCTACAATTGTTAGTATACATCAGTCATATTTAAAGAGAATAATTTTAGATGTTGTTGTTACGGATCAACATTACCTACAGGTAAAAGAAAGATTACAGTAGGAAAATGTACAACAACAAATTAAAGAATATGAGATGCATGAAGATGGATTACTTATGCATAAAAATAGAATTTGTGTTCCTAGTTTCAAAGAACTTAGGAGTTTTGTATTAAAATAAATGCATAATGTGCCATGTGTCGGACATCCGAGTTACCAAAAAACAATTGCAACAGTAAGAAGCCAATTCTTTTGGCCAGGAATGAAAAGAGATGTTGTTGATTACATTTCTAGATGTATGGAATGTCAGAGAGTGAAGGCTAAGCATAGGAACCCAACGGGTTTTCTACAACCATTACCAATTCCAGAGAAGAAATGGAAAGTGATAACCATCAATTTTATAACTAAATTTCCCAGGACAACAAGAGAACATGATTCAATCATGGTAGTGGTTGATAAATTGGCAACAAAAACTCATATTTTTCCTATAACAATGACTCATACATCGGCTAATATTTCATAAATTTGCATGAGGGATATTGCTAGGTTGCATGGGATACCTAAGGAAGTTGTCTCAGATAGAGACACAAAGTTTACTTCAAATTTATGCAGGGGATTGTTTAAAGGATTTAGTACAAATATGAACTTTAGCACAACATACCATCCACAGTCAGGTGGGAAAACAGAGAGAGTCAACCAAGTAATTGAAGACATGTTGATAATGTATGTGATGGATACACCATCTAAGTGGGAAGATTACTTTCACTTGGTTGATCTTGCCTATAATAACGGGTCTTAAGCTTCATTGAAAATGATCCCATTTGAAGCTTTGTATGGTAGGAAATGAAATAATTTATAGAGTTGGGACAACCCAATAGATAGAGTGGTACTTGGGCCAGAATTGTTCAAGGATATGGAAGACCAGATGGCTAGAATTAAGAAAAATTTAAAGGCATCTCAAGATAGACAAAAACTTATGTAGATAAGAACATGACAACTAGATAATTTAATGTGGGGGATCATGTGCTTTTAAAAATGAATCCAAATAAGAGATCTTTGAAGTTGGGTATTTGTACAAAGCTAGCAGCCAGATTGTGTGGTCCATTTAAGTTGGAAAGAATAGTTTCATTTGCATACATGCTTTCATTGCCTGTTTACATGAATGTGCATAATGTATTTCGTGTTTCTTTGCTAAAAATATATGTACATTATTCAAACCATGTTATTGATTGGCATCTGATTTAGGTAAGGACAGAGGAAGGATTTCAGGTCTAGCCAATGCAAATATTGGACAGAAAGGTCAAGGTGGTTCGGAATCGAGTTATAGAGCTAGTAAAAGTCTAGTGGATCTGCTACGGTCCTGCATATGATACTTGCGAGCATTAAGATGCCATGCAAGAAGAGTACCCACAACGTTTTGAATAAATTTCAAAATTTTGATTTCTATTTTGTATATGCATTGATAGTACCAAAATAAGGGGAAGGGAAATGTAATACCCCAGTTTCCATCCCCATATTAAATAATGTATTTTTTTAATGAAAGACCAGAGTGCCCAAACAATTAAAACATGCCAATGTGCCTAGGAAATGTAATGTTTTGATCAATATTAATAATAAGTACATCATTGACTTCTAGACGAACAAGGACAAGAGTTATACAGGGCTATGATTCCAAAAGAGAGAGGGATTGAGGGGCTAAGTATTTATTTAATACTTTATTTACAATTTTTTCTTTTAATGGAGAATAAAAGCTACATGAGATTTTTGGCGGGGAAGGTCGTTTGGTTCCTTAATCCCAAGAAATACATAAACCCATCTCTGGTCTACTATTTTGGGGGGGTTCTTCTTCACTCACTCACTCACCCATTTTTCATTGTTCACATCTTTCATTATGTTCTCTCTCCACTCGTTATTTCACCCCCTCATATTTCCTCATTCATGTTTTGGCTTGGGAAAGGAAAACGAATTTTTGGAGAGGAGCCATGATTTTGTTCGCTATAAATACTTATGGTGTATTCCATCCATGAATTGATGTCTACATGTATGAGATGATTTGGTATGTGTTTTTTTTTTCTGACAACTACAAATCCTGAGAGTCCCAACATGGAGATTGTTGACCAGATGCACTGTAGCCCTGGAAGGAGATGGACAACTTGGGGGACTACGTGGCAGAGAAGGGTATCCATTCTCTTGGGTTGTGGAGGCTGGGTAGAAGAGAGTTGGTGTACTTTGGATTTCTATGGGTGTTTGAAATCCTATGAGAGATTTAGTGCTGACTAGTTTGGCAAGACGAGTGACACTCTTGAACCGTCCTCTTGGATTCATAGCCCTGGATCAGGGGTGGCATTTCTCTTGAGACTTGTAAAAACAATGTTTATGGTTGGGTGGAACATCCTTAGTCTGTAGCCAATTGGTGATTTGTTTCATGAAAGATAAGTGCTCTTTGTCATGGTTTTATTTAGTTGTGTATTTATTTATCTATGAAACTCATATCTATAATATGCATTCTTGCTGGTTATTGTTTTTCATGACATATGTCTCATTTATTTATGTTGTAGCATGCATCTTTATCTTTTCATGTGAATATTTCATGCCTCTTAATTAATTAGAAATTTATCTGAATTCGAGATAAGTTCAGAAGTGATCTTTTGGTAGCATTCCCAACCTATGGGTGGTTGGGTATGTTTCCATTGTAGTAGTGTAGCCCGACATGGGGGTGGCTGGCTACATTACACTTTTCAACAAAGGATATAAACTCTTTGAAATTTTCAAAGACAAGAATTTTATTCTTTAGAAAATAGAGTACCCATGTAAAACAATATATATCATTAACGAAAGTCAAGATATACCTTGCAGCTACCAATAAAGGTAAAATCATGCAACAAACATAATTATGAACTAGCTCTAGGAGGTTTTATTCTTTCCATGCTTTTCCAGACTCAAATGGTTCCCGATGATGCTTTCCAGGCACAAAGCCTTTATAGAATCCTTAAGTGGGAAACACTTTAGGTAGACCAACAACCATTTTCTGAGTTGCTAGCTCTTGCAGACTTCCAAAATTTAGATGTGAGAGTCGTTCATTCCATGTTTGACTTCACTCATCAATGTTAGGAAAAAAAAAAAAAATTCCTTTTTGGTCGAGCGATGTCACATAATTTATACAAACTACCCTTCAGGTTGAGAAACCCTCTATAGAAAATCGACTAACTTGTCTTAAAATTGAGAAAAATGAACCGATTTGCCCAAAATTATACATTATTAACTATCAATGTTAACTACGAAACAAAAAACAGATTGACATTGAGGTTTGGCATATGATAAACGTAAAAAATTCTCCCATGTTGACAGAAACATCACCCTGACCAACAATATTGAGAGAAAAATCATCAACAATGTATATCCTCCTTTCCTTGGTGTCATTCAAGGACATGACCAATGAAGAATATTTAATCATGTTATGACTGCACCCAAAGTCAACTGCACATTTTTTCTACGTAGAATCTTATAGAGAGGTATGAGAAGTTCTAACTTGCAAGGAGAAATTACCATTGATTCGGTGAAAATCATACATGTCTCCTTCAAGGCATTTGACCTTCTCCTCTAAATCATCTCTCTTCTTATACAAGACCTTCTCCAGATGTCTATCCTTTCTATAGTATTGACACATCTTCTTCTTTATAATTTAACTGGGTGCACATATTTTCCTTTTAGGTTTTTAGTCATGGAATCCAGGCCTCAATTTAGGGGTATCAAACCATCCTCGTTCCCTTTCATTCAACTTTATCTTTATCTTGAGCAAGTGGGATTGATTTTTAACACCAAACTATCATCTTCAAGAAATTTATGTTGATTAGTAGTTAAAAGACCACATAAATATTCAAAGGCGTAATCCATAGCATATTCCTTATGCTCCTACTAGTTGGTGCAAAAATTTGAAATGAGCACATGCTAGATAGTCATCTATTTTGTCAAAAGGATGAGGTTCGAAAGAGTTGAACACTTTCTCTAAATATACGATGTTTCTTTCGTTGACTTTATTGAACAACGACATCACCTTATTCCATACTCGATGAGGGTAGTCGATTCCAATGGCATGGAAATGAATCTCTCATGAGATATAGGTCATGATGAAACCCACAACCTCATCCTTTTTTCCATCAAAACAAACTTTTATCGATTATCTAAATCTGGAATCACAGTCTTTGTATACTGCAATGGTCCTTTACTCTTTAGTAGGGTTTCCTTGTGTTAGCACTCTGTAAATTAGTTCAGTTGATAAACAGATGATGAAGGTAACTTTTTCAGCCAACTTTGAGGCTTGAAACTAGCCTTTCAGACTTGGAGAGGGCTCTCTGAGGAGACTATGTCTCCGCGTGGGATATGGATTTTAAAGAAATGGCTAGATTTAACACCTCTGATATAATGGGTCCTGGTTATATTGGCAAAAGAAAATAAGACTTTGGGATATGGAGTCGATTGAAGGAAACAACGAAAACAAATGACTCGGTCACTAAACTTTGAGAGGATAAAGGATAAGAAAGAAACAATATTCAGTGTAAAATAGTAATGTGTGGTGGATAGAAATTACATGAAGTAACTCGAAGCAACACTGCAGGTGGATTCATAGTCAGCTTTTAGAGGAAAACGTTCTGTCTAAGTGGCGCGAACAAGGGGCGTTGCACAACGAATCCACAGGTTCGAAAAACCGTTCCAAAGAAGAAAGAAAAAGATATGGAAAAAGATAACAGGAAGCATATACGTAAGAAAGGAAAAAAAATGCATCCAACTGCTACAATTAGAATCTTTTCATCAAAGCTACATGACTTTTGCATTAAGTTTCGGTCGAACTCAAATTACATACAATAGCTATTGTCTATACCAATTTTTCCAACCAACGTTGTTTACATGAAAATTATCCCCATATATAGAAAACTAATTTCACCCTTGGCTTTTAGGGTTTAATTACTCCCTCCTAGAATCATGGATCCGTTTTCTTTGAAAGAGAAGAATAAGTTCAACATATTCACTAAAAATAGAAAACCTGACTTTGCCAAATCATAATTGTAACCGAAATATTCTTTACAATCATTGATCGTGATCAAAATTAGACCATATGGTTGCAATGAGCCATCATTTTTACTTCTAGACACTCTGTCGCCCTTCCACAACAAGTCTTCTACGCAACGATAATCTACAACAAAAAACACAGTGGATTATGGAACGAACTGGGAAAATAGGCGTTAAAGATGACATGATATCTCACTAATTAAACACTATTCTCTGAAAATGAGAGACATTTTGTATTTAGGACTATTATTAATACAAAACTGTCTCATTTTCTCGAAATTCATCTCCATATGGTCGGAATACCCATCACAAAAACATGTCTCGGACAGGAAATCATGAAAACTGAAAAATGGGGCTCAAATATTCCTTCTAATCTCCCAAAATATAAGAGAGTTTTTTATTATTTGGTTTGTACTCAAAAAACACCTCTCAGGGATTTTCAAAATTCCTCTCCAGGCAGGCAAAAAATGATCTTGAAGTTGACCACTAAACTAGTCATTTTCATAGCGCGACCTATAGCCTGTGCACAGGAAAATCCACTGCGCAATGACATCCTATGCGCGATAACATCCTATGTGAAATATAATCCATTGTGAAACAACATCCTATGCACAATAACATCCTATGCACAACAACATCCACTACACGATGAAATCCAATACCTGATGAAATCCACTGCGTGACAACATTCTATGCACGACGAAATCCACTGCGCAATGAAATCCTTTGCACGGTAAAATCCACTACTCAGCACATATAAAATTTTGAAGCGCTCAATTGCAAATGGAAATGGAAAAAATAAATGATAAGCTTCCTTTTGAAACTGACCCTTGGAGATGTTAGATGATGTCAGGAATAAAAACAATATGGGTGCTAACAGGCATGACTTTGCAAATTATTGACAAACCTATAACCTTAGCTATGAAAATCATGGTGCTAACAACTAGCTCCAACAGGGATTTTATCCTCCACGTGAGGTAGAAAAGAACAGTAGAAGAGGTGCCTATCCATTGGGATGCTCCCAAACTCAACTTTCCAACTGTAACTTGTAACCTGCATCCACTGAAAACCCAAAACTGTATATGCTCCAAACTAAAATCTGAAACTAAGATGAAAATGAAAACCACATATTGCTAAAATAAATGCTTGCAGTACCGAGCTTATTCACACTCCTACATACCCTAACTGCTGAAAAACATGTCAATCAAGTGAAATTAAAATGCCAATGAAACCATACAAGAACTTTATACACTTTTTGCTTTCTTTTCACATGCTTTCTCCAAAGCCTGTTCACTGATAAGTCATTTAAAAAATTATCTATAAATTCAAATATCAAAAAATAAAACACACTGAGATTGTTTGTCACCTCCAACAAAACTGTAAATGGATCCTCAAAAGCGTACATAAAACAAAAAACATGTTTCACCCTTCCACTCCATCCTTGTTTTCATGTAATTCAACTTGTTGATCACCCTAAAGAGGACGAAAAATATGCTAAGACTGTTGGAAGTAACAATATTTTGACTTAGAGGATAGTGTTGGATGAAATGAAACCCCTGGTGGCAAGCCATCCATATCTAACACTGACGTTGATTGACCATCATATTTATTTCCAAGATGATAGTTGATCACACACTACAAATCTGAACTAAGATACCCTTCCATGCAATCATCAACAGGGTCATTAAAGGTACGAGAAGGTTGTTGGTCTTCCTCACTGATAAGAATTTGTTCATGTAAAACAGTGTCACTGTGAATGCAGTTAGACTTCTCTGCTTCCTCTGTTATCTCATGATTTACTTTCAACAATTCAAGGGAAGAAAAACATAATGGAAGATGGTTTTTATTTGCATGTCCACTACTTTCTTCATATTCAACATCATTCTTGGAGGCTCTCCTATTTGAATCATTATAAACATTTGTCTTCATCAATTTGAAAGAAGTGAAACACAATGGAAAGGTTCTTTCACCTTATTCAAAACCTTCTTCATTTTCTTCATTGTTGTCATATGCACCTTTTTCAATTTCTTTGTATTGCTGAACATACTCATTTTCAGATTCATCTTCGACCAATGGCTGAAAACTGATAAAACCTTCCATATAACAAGCAACATGGGCATTAAACACATGAGAAGATTGCTGCAATTTCAAGTCAATTTTTTCCCATGAATCAGTGTGATTTTGCATCAGCACACATTCCTCTGCCTCAGTGATGATATTTAAATTTTCTTTCAATAATTAAAACAAAGAAAAGAATAAAGGTAAAGACTTTCCTTCAACTGATTCGGTACTTTCGTCATATTCTTCTTTGTAACTATGATATGTAGACTGATTGCTCTCATTACACAGCTGAAAATGAACATTTTTTGATAGAGAACATGAAATTGGTTGTTCTAGGAAGTCAACATCATAATCATCATCATATTCATCATATAAAGACAAATAAGAAATATCCGCAATGTCATCTAACAAGAAAAATATTGGGACATCAACCTTCTCTTCAACAAGCTGATTTGCAAATTCATTTTCTTGACTGTCTACACATGAATACATAAAACAATAAGCCTCGTGCTTATCACGGGATGGATCAAAAGATAAATTAGCACCTTCTTTTTCAATAAGTGGAATATAATACTTTTCAAAATCATCATCATTTAAATCTTCAAGAGGACATATGATATTATTAACCCTCTTCTCAAGATTCAAATCAATTGTTCTTTGTTCATATTCATTGTCACGTTCTTTTGCTTCCAACTCCTCATTTCAAATCCGTTTACATGCTTGAATATTGTCTTCAACTTCCTGAGCATTGTTGAACATCTTCTACAAAGACATAGACTTCCTCTCCATCAAAAGAAAAGATAAGGCTGATTGAAAGGTTGTTACATAATGGAGCATGGAAGCAACTTCTGGAGGTTGGACTTCTTTAGAAAGTTTATAATAAATACAACCTCCTACTAAAATTTGAGATGGTTTCATCTTTCATTCTTCTCATGGCATAAAACTATGAAAGGCGTAGATCCCATGACTATCTCTCACCCCAAAACCTACATAAAGTTTCCCTCAGTTGATCCCATGAACTAATCGACCGAGGCTGCAAATGTATGAACCATACTTTGGCTTCTCCTTGTAAGGACTGAGAAAAGGCCCTTATAGAAACATCATCATGTTCAATCTCAAAAAGGCCTATGAAATGCTAAAAGACTTGAATATGTTTTTCATATGACTATCCATCAAGCTCTCCATGAAACCTAGGAAGATACTTATAATGTTTAAGAGGAAAGTCATGAAGGATGGAATGAAATTTACGAGGATTGTATCTTTCTTGAATCTTGGAGGGTGTATGATTAAGAACAGAAGCTACAAGATCAACTTTGGTTTCATTAAGCTCACAAGAATGATCATGAACATCATATGGCTCAGAGGAAGGAGCTTGGTGAATATCGGTTATACAATAAGAAGGAGGTATACCTACAGTTTGCAATGAAGGATATACAAGGGTAGATCTTTGGGCTTCATTTAAGTGAAGAAATATATTCTTTTGACAAACATAGGAAAGGACAAGAAGATATTGATAAAACAAAAAAGTACTTCTTGAACTAAACTTAAGCTCGAGTACCTTATTTTTCCATACTTCTCTTCCATATCTCTGTCAACGGGTCTTATTGTCTAGTGGAGTCTTTGAATCACATTTGAAGCTTGATTGGAGTCACCATGAAAACTTTAGCTTTGGATTCTTCTGCCAGTGGAATCACCTTCAAACTGATTTTTCAATGTGTGGAGTCGCCAGAGAAAAAATACAACCAATACATGCCTAAGTGCTTGCTACTATTAGAACTTAGAATTGCAACAATGTCGTTCTTCCTAGGGAAGGTTTCATTCAATTCCTTCCCCAGCAACGGAGCCAAAATGTTATCACTCCGTAAATATCTCTGGCTGATAAGCAGACAACGAAGGTAACTTTTTCAACCAGCTTTGAGGCCCAAAACTAGCCTTTCAGACCTAGAGGGGGCTCTCTCAAGAGACTCTGTCTCTGCGAGGGATATGGCTTTGAAAGAAATGGCTAGATTCAACACCTCTGATATAATGGGTTCTAGTTATATTGGTGCAAGAAAATAAGACTTTGGGCTATGGAGTCAATTTGAGGAAACAATGAAAACAAATGACTCGGTCACTGATATTTGAGAGGATAGAGGCTAAGCGAGCAACAGTCTTCAGTGAAAAATAGTGATGTGTGGTGGATAGAAATTACAAGAAGTAACTCGGAGCACCGCTGAAGGTGAATTCAGAGTTAGCTTTTAGAGGAAAACGCTTTGTCTAAGTGGCGTGAACAAGGGGCATTACAAAGAGAATACATAGGTTTGAAAATTCATTCTGAAGTACACAAAAAAATATATGGAAAATGATGATAGGAAGAACATACAAAAGAAAGGGAAAACAATACATCCAACTGCTACAATTAGAATCTTTTCATCAAAATTACAGGACTTTTGCATTATGTTTTGGTCAAACTCAAATTACAGACAATAGCTATTGTCTATACCAATTTTTCCAACCAACGATGTTTACATGAAAATTATCCCCATATATAGAAAACTAATGTCACCCTTGGTTGTTGGGGTCTAATTACTCCCTCCTATAATCATGGATCTATTTTCTTTGAAAGAGAACAATAACTTCAATGGATTCACTAAAAATAGAAAACTCGACTTTGCCAAATCATAATCGTAACCTAAATATTCTTTAGAATCATTGATCATGATAAAAATTAGACCATATGGTTGTGATGATTCATCATGTGCACTTTTAGAAACTCTGTCACTCTTTCACAACAAGTCTGCTATGCAACAGTAACCTACAACAAAAAACGCACGGGATTGCACAGCGAAATGGGAAAATAGGTGTTAAATATGACATCATATATCACTAATGAAACACTATTTTCCAAAACTAAGATTCTTTTTGTAGCTAAGACTGTTATAAAGACAAACCTCTCTCGGTTTCTATAAATTCATCTCCATATGGCCGGAATAAGTGTCGCAAAAATATGTCTCGGACAGGAAATCATAAAAACTGGAAAATGGGGCTCAAAGCTTCCTTCAAATATTCAAAAATATGAAACATTTTTAAAATCCGAGAGAGGTTTTTATTATTTGGTTTGTCCTCAACAAAAATCTCTCGGGGTTTTTCAAAATTCCTCTCCAGTCGTGCAAAAACTGATCTTGAAGTTGACCACTAAACCAACATTTGCGTAGTGAGACCTGTAGCTTGTGCACAGGAAAATCCACTACGAGATGACATCCTCTATGCGACAACATCCTATATGCGATAGAATACACTACGCGACAACATCCTATTATCGACAACATCCACTGGACGACGAAATCCATTGCACGATGAAATCCACTGCGCGACAACATTCTATGCATGACAACTCACTGCACGATGAAATCCACTGCGCGACAACATTCTATGCGTGACAACTCACTGCGCGACGAAATCCACTGTGTGACCAAATCCACTTTGCGATGAAATACTTTGCATGGTGAAATCCATTGTGCAACACGTAGAAAATTTTGCAATTCACAGTTGCAAATGGAAATGGAAGAAATAAATGATAAGCTTCCTTTTGAAACTGTCCCTTGGAGATGTTAGATGATGCTAGGCATAAAAATAATATGGGTTTTCAGTTAAGTTCGGAAAAACCATAGTTTCGTTGATGGATTGTCGACGTTTCAGATCCATATCGAGATCCATCTTCAGGACAAGAAGCTTGGGTTAATACTAAGAGGGACGATTCCTATAGATGCTACAAAAGTAAATGGATGGAGGAGAGTTGCAATGTCGGCTGAGAACCCTGATTCTTTAATTAGTTAAGTTTTCTATTTTATTTTCTTATATAATGTTTTACTTTTAGTTTTATAATTTGTTATTTTATAATTAGTTCTTAGGTTTATTATTTTATTGCATTTGTCGATTCTTTTTCATTTTTATGTTGTTTATTATTTAAGAGGCTATTTTTAAAATGTTTGTGTATTTTAATATTGTTTTAAAATTATTTTTATTTAAAAGAGAATAATTTATAAGGATCTTAACTAATGATTAATTAGTGTTTAGAAAAAACTTTAATTCTTTAGATTTATTGAATTTAATTTGTTATTAATTATTAAAAATTAGGGTTTTCTTAAAGTTGATTGTTTTAATTATTGTTCCTTTTTATTAAGGGGAGCCATATTTCATTCAGTTCTAGGCCATTATCTCTAATAAGGTTGTTGGGGTTTCTTTGAATTTCAATCGCTTCCCTGATGTGAAGTTTAAATAGGTGATCTTCCGTTGCTAGAATTTTTGTCTCTTCAAGGCGTACATGGTGTTTTGTTTTCAGTGAGTTTTCTACTAAGGCTGGGGTACAAATGCGCTCATTCTTTATGTCGGCTCCATGTTTTTTAATTCTAATTTGAAAGGAGGACCCAGTTTTGTCGATGTAGCATTTACCACATGAGCATTCAATCTTGTAAACTCCTTTGCATTTGCGTTCAGGGGATTTGGTTATGAGGGGATTTGGGTGTTGTGTTCATTTTGGCTTTATTGATTTCATTTTTAATGTCTTTGTTATTATATCCAATGTTTCTAAAAATGTTGGAGAGGTGATCTTTTTCTTTTTCAAAGTGTTCCTTGTCAGAGATTCTTATGGCTCTTGTGGTTAGGGTTTTAAGGACTCCTAGTTGCTGGTTGGGGTGGTGATGGGAGTTTTTGTGTAGGTAGTTCTATGTGTGGGTCTTCTTCCTATAAACGGTGTGCCCTAAGCTTCCATCGTGTTTCCTATAAACCCTCACCACATAAATCTTATTGAACAATGTGGGTGATAACAGGCATGACTTTGCAAATTGTTGACAAGCCTATAACCTTAGCTATGAAAATCATGGTGCTAACACCATGTATTGTGACAATACTACATAATTTTATCCTTTCATAATTGTAGGATCAATCTTCAAAGACATCTTCGATATCTAGATAGAAACAATCTTGTTTCAACAAGTTCCGATGGCAAAACCATCGACGAGGACTCAGTCACACAACATATCTCACTCAGAAATATTTGCAGATAACAGGTGAGGTTTCAAACAATTTCCTCTGATATGATGTTGGGGAATAGGGTGGAACCTGATACATAATAGAAAGACAATACTATAGTTAAATGAAGCAGGAATTAAAATTTCAAAGATAATGTTGTTTAAAGACATTGTTATAACACTTAAGCACAATGTGTTGTGATGAGAACATCACAATGCATATTTCACATCTTGATCTGCATGATCTACATGTTTTTTTAATGACCCAAGATGTCTATTATTTATAGCTCCAATATATAATTAACTTGCATGAAATTAGGAAGATCTTCTCCACATATAACTGTCAATTCTTAGAGTTGACTCTATCAATTTAGCGCTATCTAGTTCACTCGACAAGGATGCTTGATCTAACGATCCATGTGTTTGACTTGTAGTTGGTTTCTCAGTTGGTTGATCCACTCACCGACTATATTCAACTGCTAGTCGATTTTCCGACCGACAAACTTGTCGACTACTCAACCAACTAATGTATAGGATTGATGTTCCAACACTTAAAATTAATTTTCCCTTATCAATATTTTTCAAAGTGGTTTGTAATAAAATCATGGAAGCACTAGTTTCGGATGTGATACTGAATAAAACCCTAGTTCCGTCTACAAAATTAACAAAATGGGTAGTATAACTATACAAATTCGAGAATGTTTCCACGAGGTTTGGATCAAGGAAATTATGAGGTACAATGTCTAGGATAAGCATAGTTGACCACGTAGGAATAGGGTTGCTTGGGTTCTTTGTTGCTCGGTTTTCCAATTCTCTTCCTTTCAACGGGATGGCTTGATTCGAAAGAGGCTCAAATATATCCCTAAATAAGTCGACCAAAAAAATAGACTCTTTAGAATTACTACGAGACCTTTATGGAGGAAGAGACTTTTTAAGAGATGCCATTTTTCGTTTCTAAGAAAAGAATAAGGATTTTGAGAGCATGGTAGAAGATATTCAAACTTACTGATCTAGATCTTCTCAAACTCCTTAAGGGATTCATGTCTTGGAAACAAGAAAAAAAGAAGAAGATAATTTCTACTTAAATCTTTCATGTTAAGCCATAAAATGTTGCTCACGTGTGTAATTTGATGTGTTAAGTTGGTCATAGGCTTAACTATCACATCAAATTTAATGGCAATAAATGAAATAAAACAATGCATCAACTTGCGTTTCAAACGATTCAATTTGCATGATTTTTCCCTTTCGGTGGCAGATTATCATTAAAGTCCAAGAAAGTTTTAGTCAAAAGTCTTTCTTCATCATCAAATTAAGTGGTCGTGAGCCGTTGGATAATTTCGGGAAAGAAAAATCATTAAAACTTGATCAATTCCTGACCCAAAATGATTGTGAGCCATTATATTGATCAATCACTGACCCTTGGATATTTCGAAGATCCTGTTCAAGTTAACATTCGGGCATCTTTGTATCCGAAATGGATAAGGATTGTTGGATCATTTGTTTTTATGTCGTTTGATGATTTCGGACAATTAAAAATAGTTAAAGCACTAACAATTTGTTTCCAAATGATTTTAAGTCATCAAATGCTTTATTATTAGACTGTCGAATGAATCAAAGGTGACTAATCTTATTATCAATCATTTATTTTGACATCTAAAGATCAATTAAAACCGGATCCATCCTCAAGAACAATTTAGATCGTTCAATTAGTAAAAGGAATTGAGCTAAAACAAAAATAAATTTTAAAGTGTTATTTCGATCAGCGCCACGAATTTTGCACTACAAACTTTAATTACCATTTATATAAACTTCCGCTAGGAAATTTTAAAGAGTAAACAAAAAACAAAAGTGGTTACAACATAGGGGAGAAAAGGTACAATTGTAATTAAAGGGCATATCTACCAATACTAATATAACAATTCAATATATAGGGCTTTATATGAGGTTTTATTTTTAACATGAGGCTTTGGGGATTAACAATTTTCCATTTATTATATTGAAAACTAGAAATAGGGGATACAATAACCTAGTGAAGATTGTATTTTTAAAGTTAAGGTTGTATTATAAGATATGTTAAGATAGGAATGTGTAGATACATTTGTCTTTGAAAGTTGTCATAATAACATGAGGATGTATGTTATGATTTCTATTTTGAAATATCGAATATAAAAATTTTTCATGGAAAAAAATATATACATTTACCTCATCACATATACATTTATTGTCATATATTCCTTCCTTTGAACCATATCATATTTCCATGGAGAAAATATTCCTTCCTTTGGACCATATCATATTTCCATGGAGAAAGGGTCCTAAGTTGAGTTGCATTTCTAAATAAATTGACATTAATTTACTTGAGGAAAATTGAGAATATGTTGAATATCATGCCCTTAATGGATGGGTTTATGATGTGGTCATTATGGAATAAATATTATCTCACTAATGTATTTGAGGAATAACATTATCCATGACATATTCTCATTCTCTTGATGTTAAGATTGCCAAAAAGAAATATCTCAGACATTAGTTTCATAGCTTAGATATAGATAATCAAGCTTTCAATCATCCAAAAAAAATATTGGCAATATGTTATTTTTCACCCTCTAGATCAACCTTTTAATAAAAACAAATTTAGATATAAATAATCCTCTCAATTGATTTGAGAATGATATATCCTATCTAAGGAATGAAGGATATATTAACTTGATACCATACTTTGATGTAATAACTTTAACTAAGAAATATATGAACGTAAACAACTTATTTAACTATAAATATATGTGGTTAACTGATGATGTTTATTTGGTACACAACTCGAGGATAAGATCTAAATATTTAACTATTTGTCTTGGTAAGTATGTGTTAGGAGTAGGATCACAGAAAATAATAAAGAAAATCGAAATGAATGCAAAAATAAAATATGGAAGACCACAATACAAGAGAGACATTGATTGACATGATTTGCCTGATATGGTATAGATCCATAGAGAAATAGAAAGTCCTTCCATTATTCAATCCATCAAAATCAAGGGATAATACCTGCAACACATTTGTTTCAACCTCCTCTTCACTCTATTAGAGTATCATCTCTCAGACACAAATAATCTCTCTTACAGTTGTTTTAGCTTCATCATTACAATACAATATATAGGATCTCACGACATCCAAAATACATAATCCATTGATGTATATTAGTTTACAACCTTAATTCTCTAACATGAATTAGAAAATCATTGGCTAGAAAATTGTGTGCTATTGTAGAAAATTATTGGCTAGAAATTTGTGTGCTATTATAGAAAATCATTGGCTAGAAAACCACCCAACTCTTTGACCCCTCGTCTATGCTCGATGCAACATAGTATCACATGGGATAACCGTGAAAATAATATAACATAAACCTCGACCTAGGAATGGGATAGAAATACAACTGAAACAAAGCCTTTGAATCAAGAAGATAATCAGGCCCCACAACTAACAATCTCCCACTTGGAGACTGATCACAATAGCTCAACTGCTACAACACCTGCTAGACTATGCTCCAACTTTTGACATGGAACCTTTCTCATATTCTCCTTCTTGATTGAAGGTCAACTAAAACTAAAAAGGAAGTAATTTTTTCTTTGGCTACTACCTTCATTAGCATGCCTGAGAGATTCTGGTTAGTGTGTATCCTTTCCATCTTTAATTGTCATCTTCCAAAACTGGTCATATAAAATGGTACCTTAGATGTATATTTTTTGTCATAGAATGAAAGGATGAGGTCCTTGAAATAATAATGGTACTTTGGTTGTCATTGTATAACCTTATATTCTCATTCTTCTTTCCCAATTCCTCCATAAACCTCTAAAACCAAATCATCTCTTTACTATCCATTTGAGCAACATTATACTCTTCTTCCATTGTTAAAAGTGCAAAAAAAATTGCAATTTTAAAATCAAACTTATTGTTGTTCTATATATAGTAAAAACATAGCTTTTGGTTTCCTTGTTGCTATCTATAGCACCTACCATATATTAATCAACATATCCCCATAGAAAAATGTTTTAACCTACAAAACGTAATGCTTGAGTAGTAGTACCTCTCAAATACTTGAGAATCCACTTTACTTCCTTCCAATACTCTTTACCTAAAATTTTCATATACCTTCTCACAACTCCCATTACATGTGCAATATTGGGCCTTCTGCACACCATCACATACATCAATCTACCAAAAATTGATGAGTACAAAACCTTGGACATATAGTCTATATTCTTCTATGTTTTGGGAAACATCTCCTTAGGCAGTTTGAAATGGATGGAAAATGGTCAAAAAAAAAGTTTTTCATCTTACATTTTAAATATTTCAACACCTTCTCTATGTACTCACCCTTAGACAATGTTAATTTGTGATTTTTCCCGTCTCTTGTTATTCTCATACCAAGGATTTTATTTACATCAATGAAATACTTCATCACAAATGGATTAGCTAATTTTCCTTTGAGAACATTTATATCCTACATGTTAGATCCTCCAACAAGCACATCATCTGCATAAAATAACAATACAATATATTTTTGATTATCTAGTCTCTTAAAATAAGCACAATGGTCAAAATGACATATACTATCACCTTGTTATGTCATAAACCTATCAATTTTCAAATACAACTACCTTAGAGCATGGTTTAGGCCATACAAGCTCTTATTTAACCTAGAAACTAATTTATCCTTCCGTTTGACATCATACTGATGTGATTGTTACATATAAATATCTTCCTCCAAATCACCATTGAGAACATTTTTCTTTACATCTAACTATTTAAGATGCAAATCTTCTACTTCCATTAGTCTTAATATATTTATAATTGAAATCATTTTAACAATGGCATCTAATACTTCATCAAAATCTGTATCTTTCTTCTGTGAAAACCCCTTTATAATAATTCCAACTGTGTACTTGTTTTTTCCTCCATCTTCTTCCTTCAAAATATATACCATTTATTCATCAATGTTGTTTTAACTACAAAAAACTAAACCAAATCCGAAGTCTTGTTATGTACCAAGGAGTCCATCTCCTCTTTCATTCCTTGATCCCACTTGTTTCTAGTTTCTATTTGCATTACTTCTTAATATATTTCTTGTTCATTGGAATAAGTCAATAATAAATAATACATTGAAGGGGACTATTTTTCAGGGGGTCTACTTAACCTGGTATATCTTCTAAGAGAACTTACAAGAGTTTGAGGTACTTTCTACTATTTTTTTTTTTGTTGAACAATTTAATTTTTCGACACCTTTGGAATTTCATTTTATGTGATTTCATCAAGCACTGTTTAATTTGTGTGTTTCTTCTCCTAATTATTTCCCTGCAAGTGATATTTTTACATGACCTTTTAATTGAATACCACATCTCTACTACCAATCATTTTCTGATTTTCCTAATCCCATAAGTGATAACTAAAATCATCAACTCCATATCCAATAAAAGTATACTTCTTGGATTTTACCTCAAGCTTTGTTCTATTTTCTCTATCAATATGAATAAATGTTTCACAGCTGAAATTATTAAGAAATTAATAGTTAACCTTTTTACATATCCATGCCTTCTCTATAATGCCACCATCCAAATAACTTGAAGGCCTTATATGTATTAAGTAAATAATGTTGTCCATAACTTCTACCAAAACTATAAGGGAAATCTTGCATGCCATCTCATACTCTTTGTATGATCCATGTTGGATAGTTGGTTGTCATTGATGTTGTTGGACAATTGGTTGTCATTGATGTCAACAAGTTGTGGTTGTCATTGATTTCAGCAGATGTCATGGGTGTATTTGAGAACTATCCAAAATGGTCCTCGTATGGAGTACCTCCAAGAATGGCCTTCACAGGAATATGCTTTGAAAAAGTGTATAAGAAACCCATAGGTGTTCATGAATCCTGAAGTTTTTTTAGAAATAAGGACATGAAGGATAGTGTAAATCCATTTTACACACTCATATATGGATAGTCCTCATCATGTCATTTCCATTGGTAGGTGGAATGTCACATAGTTTGTCACAGTTGAGGATTTTTGAGGTCATGAAGTTGGAAGCCCCAAAGATGGGTTAAGAAGCCCCTAATTGGTTGCAAGTTATTAATGAAAGGCTAAAGTGGTTGTAACAAGAAATTTCATGAATCCCTAAAGTTAATGAAATAGGTTACTTAGAAAAAGTATATATACACCTCAAGAATTCACTCATAAGTACCTTTACACACACATTCTGTTAAATATATCCTATATGAGTAAGTGATTCTTATATGAGGTAGCCAAGGGTATTTGAGGTGAATTTCAAAGGGAAAATGAAGTGAAGAAGGTTGCAATTACAAGGTAGGATGAAGTCTTGTGATGATGTGTTCTAAGGTATGTTATTTAAAGGTCATGTTATCATTTTCACTATAAAATTTTGTCTACACTGACTTAGATAATGAAAAATTGGAGGTTGAGAAGTAATGTCAAGATATCGTTGGTGAAAATTAAAGAATATTGTTTTTTGTATTTTTGGTTATACACTCTGTGGAAGATAGGGTTTTTGTAGGTCCTAAAACTAGTGTTAAAAGGTGTTTCGAGTAAAACAATCATAACTTATTCATAGAGGATCCAAATTCTATGAGACCGATTTCAAAGGAAAGATATAAGACCTTAGTATAGTTTAAATGATTTACAAAATCATATATTGAATACTGAGAGTGACACATGTTGTACAAGTTCTGTCTCTATAATAGGCTATAATTCAACCAGGTCTGCCATTTTCTTTATAACTTATGTTCTCAGAAGTTTCAGACCTTGAAACTTTGATGAGATGGAAGAAATAGCTCAGAGTATCTGTGGTTAAACTTTCAAAACTTTATTCATTATAGGTACATATTTATGATTGTTTAAAGTGAAGGTTTTTGACTAATCCAAAACTAGTCCCGCGAGACTAAGGTAAAGTTTGGCGAAGATGTTATTCTCTTGTTATTGAAGTTGAGGAAGAGCTACAGGTATGCAATTTTGTGTATCGGGTCTACTAAAGGATTAGAGGTATGCTTTACATGTGCTATTGAGGGTTATGTTTATGGTACATGTTTGAGGCATGACTTGATGATGATGGTACATGACATGGTTTACCGTTGTGATGATACGATACATTATTAGAAGTATATATTGGCTATCTTTGTATTTGGTTTGGTATATGTCATGGTGATGCTATCACATCCTTAAGGCACATTGTTGAGACATTGGCACATCTTGGATACTTCAAATATGGTATGGTACAAGTTATAGTACATGGTTGATGCATGGTATTGTATATGTTGATGTACATGGTTGATGTACATGGTATGTTTATGGTTTTGGTATGCATGTGAGAAGATCTAGTTATGGTTGGTTGATGTGAAAATGAGAGTGAAAGGTTGGTTCATGTGACATTGGTAGTCACGGGTTAACATGATAGTGAAAATGACACGGTGGTTGTTGTGATAGTGATAATCACAGGTTGGTTCGTGTGATAGTGGTAGTCACAAGTTGATGTGACAGTGATAGTGATAGGTTGGTTGATGTGAAATTCACAGTGACATGTTAGTTGATGTATTGGTGACATTCCTAGTGATAATATTAGTGGTAGTGAGAATGAGTCTGGACTTGTATTTCAGTGTAGTAGGATAGGGAAAGGAAAGGGGTTTGTAGCATCCTTCTAGATGGTGCCAGAGAAGTTGGGGAGTTTGATCTTCCTTTAGGTTGGAGGCTATAAATCAGGGTGTCATAGCCTCCTTTCGATTAGTGTCAGAGAACTCAAGGAGTTAGTTATTCCTTCAGGTTGGTTCCTTTAAATCAAGGGGTCATAGCCTCCTTCGAGTCACAGTTGGAGAATTCAAGTATTCGTAGCTTTCTTTAGGTTGGTTCCTATAAATCATGGGGTTGGTGCCTCCTTCTAGTTTGTGCTAGAGAATTTCGAAGTTGGTTCTTCCTATGAATGTATTATTGATATATATAAGAAAGCATTATGTGGTTTTCTCCCATTCTGGTTTCCACGTAAATTTTGATGTATGTGTATATGATGTGATATTGTTGATTTGCATTGCTTATGGTTATGTGATCATGATATATTTTAAATAATAAATTATATGTTTTTGATAAAGTTTAAGTTTGAATATTGTGATTGAAAGTGGTAAAAGGTGCTCATATTGATTCACCCCCCCCCCGCTCAATATTCCAACACTCCATGATTGTCTTTCTCATGATTTCTAGCACACCATTTTCTTGTGGTGTTCCTCGAATTATCATCTCTCTATAAATCTCATGGTATGAATAGTACCTATCAAAATCCTTGTTGTAGTATCCACCTCCATTATCTGATATGATACACTTCAACTTATTTCTTGTCTCATTCTCAACCAAGGATTTCCATTTCTTAAAAGTATCATATACATCATATTTTTTTCGAACCCAATAAACCTAAGTTCTCCTAGTCGCATCATCAATAAAAGTAACATAATAAGAAGATATACCAAGAGATGATACCTGAGGCAATACCCATACATTTATATGCATAAACTCTAACTTTTCACTATTTTTTTTTTTCCGAAATTTGAGAAACTTCACTCTCTTTTATTTTCCATAAACATAGTGCTCATAGAAATCCAAATCAATCTACTTCAAATTTGGAAACAAAATTATTGAGTGGAGAATCTTCATCCCCTTCTCACTCATTTTCTTGAGCTTGTGATGCCATAATTTTGTATCTGCTCTCGTAGAAGAAAAATCGATAGAAAGTCAATATTATTGGTACATAAATGCCTAAGTTATCTAATTTTTCTATTATCAGTAATCCTTTAGTGACATTCCATGAAATGTAACAATATAGACTTCATTATCCATATACCCTATTGACATTAGATTTCTTCTCAAATAAGGAAAGTGTTCCACCTCTTCCAAAAGCCATTAGTTTCCATTATGTAATTTTATATGTATCTTACCCTTTCCAACAATTTTACATGGTTTATCATCACCCAAATAAACATGTCCAAAATCACCTTGATTATATTCTTGAAAACATTTCCTATGGGGTGTAGTATGAAATGAATCCCTTTATTCTACCACCCAAGAATCAATATTATTATTTAATGAAAGGATTTAAGCATCCTGCAACACATCACCTACTAGACATGCTTCCTAATTATTATTTTGTTGTCCATCTCCTTGTTTTCTCATTCTAGACCAACAAACTTTCTTCAGGTGTCCTTTCCCGCAATTCCAACACTCCAAATTTCCTTTGGACTTCGATCTACCCATTTTAGACTTTTTGTAATTGTCTTGGCTCTTTCCTCTCTTCATTTGTCTTACCATATTCTCCATATTCAAATGATTACCTAATGTATCACCTATTTGTTTTCATCATATTTTTAACATCCCTCTCTGGTGCACTGGGAAAACTTATTCTTTGAGGACGCTTGCTCACAAGTGATCTGGACTTTTATGATAAGAAAACATTTATCCTTGATTATGATGTGATATGATAGATGACATGATATTTTACTGCTTTGACATGGATAGGTTCTATTGACAAGGTTTTACTGAGTGTGCAGGGTTTTTGACCTTCAGGATGCAGAGGCATCGACGGGACCCCTTGGACTCCAGATCGAGTCAGGGAGTGTGCTTTGGGTTGATTGTTTATTGTGATTTTAGTACATTTGATTTGATGATATTATGTGGACATGTTTTGACATGATTGTTGATGATTCAAGCTAATGATAGCTTGCCGACCAGACTCACATATGGAGTAAAGGGGCCACACACGATTTCCAGAGAGGTTGAGGGAGAGGTGTGGATAGCATCCCTTCCACAGCCTACTAGCACTCCCACCGTGACTCGAACTGTATGTTAATGATTACCTAGTTCAGGAGGATCCACGATGCCATGAAGGCAGACTGCGACAGTCGCTCATGATGATTCTAAAGGGCGTGCAATAATCTCGGGGCCTTACTCCTTAGAGACCTTAGTCTACCACAAGTTCACCTGGTAGAGTGTTGACTCCAGGGGTTATTGATGTCTACCAATCAGTCAAGTTGGCAAGTGGCACCCTTGGAGCACGTGGTGCATCCT
>SNQJ01S0021786.1:17378-60237 GCA_010110895.2 Picea sitchensis | reverse complement strand
ACCTAGGAGTAAATTTAGGAGCAACTCTAGGTGGGTGAGGGAATTGAGACAATTAATAAATTTAAAGAAAATAATTATTGTAGAAAAGAGGGGGATGGACGACACTTGTGCGAAGGAGAATATTTAGAATATTTTATTAAAACTTAATATAAATGTGATTTAGGGAAATATGGAGGGGCTAAAAAAACTCTATAAAAGAAAGGGAAGATGAGGAAGAAAGGGATCAGTTGTTAGCGTACCGTTACGCTGTCGGAATTTTGACTTGATTGATTACTTGTGGGGAGCTGGGATTTTCCAGCTCGGATAGGAGTGGTAGCTCGGCCTTGCGAGGCAAGCTGGGAAGCTAGACGTACCATATGGATAGTGTGTGGCCCCTTTGCGGCTCGGGGGGCTAAGGGGTAAGCAGAGTACCCCTAGCGCTGGCTGGGAGGTATCGGTGAGGTCTCGACGATCAGAGAGCAGGAGCGGCACGGAGTGCGTGGACGACACTCGGAGCAGGCGAACAGGCAAAGGTACGCCTTTTGGGTGAATGATACAATATGTATGAGGTATGATTTAGATAGGTTGATGTGATTATTTTGGTTGTATTTGGTTCCAGTTGCGCAGGAAATCCTTCCACTAACTTGCTTGATTCTTATGACGAGAGTAACTTGCCGAATCGATTCCTGAAGTTATTGCTGGAAATTTGACTAACTTTACACATCTGAAATGCATGTTATGTTTAATATTTCACATCTAAAACACGTTAAGGGTTCGATCTGTCTGTACTTCTTTCATGTTAGAGATTATGCATGAAAATTTTATGAATGAGATTTTTATGTTGAAATTATTTGAAGAAATTTTATGCAATGAACAATGTTTAGAATTTAGTAATGAATTGGTAGGTAATACATTTTTATGTTAGAATTTATCGGTTCCTTGAGGCAGTGCTTTGTTTGGACAGCCAATGCCCCGATTTGCTTCCTTGCACCTCTGCTACCTGTTTGAATTCCACCCGTTTTTCCCCTGCTAACCATATCATGATTCTGGAGTTTTCTTCTCAGACACTGTGTTAACCTCTTGCAATTTCGCCCCTGCAACTACTTAGAATTGCATTCTGTAAATGTTGGAATCCCCCTCCCTCTGCGAACTAAAATCGGTTGCCTGAGACCACCTATACAAGTCGCATGGTGTACAATGGTGGAAGGGTGTATTTAATACGCGGTCGGTTTAGACTGTCAACTTAACCCTCGTTTCATGCCTTCCCAATGAGTGTTAACAGATTGGAATTTGATTTTTTTTTAGCCTGCTTGTTGTAGGAAGCTATCCACTTAGTCTGTCTGGTTGTATCATGGATCGGAAGGATTTATTTCTATTTAAATAATTCTCCCTTCATATCCATGCAAAAAGAAAAGGAAAAACTTAAGAATGATAACCTAGGCTAGTTTTTTTTCAAACCATTGTTTACCCTGTGAACGGACACCTCTTGCATTTTATGATTGGTTGGCCCATGCATTGATCCCATCTACCTTGGGCTGCTAATCCACATTTCCTTGTTATACCAGTTTGTTGATGGCGGTTCCGTCTCTGTTTTCCAAGTATTACCAACCTTACCCTGCGTTCAATGTGGAACGAGATCTCCCGTAACCTTGGTGGTCATGTTTTCTAGATTACCCACCATGCACGACACTCCAGGCCTGACCGCCACTCATTACATATTTTTCCAATGTATTACCTTGGGAGTTTGACAGCCCTTTCTTTTTGGGGTCGACACCCCTTAATATTAGATAGGCAGTCTATCCATTCATCAGTGGGGTGTGCGTGAGGGGAAGCATTAGTTTAGGCATAGGCTTGGACAATAGAAATCTTAGATATTCAAACCTCTAGAAGTGGAACCCTCTGAGTAAAAACTGTGAAAATTTTGCCAGGTAGGGACATCCTACACCTGTTTTTACGATGTAGCAGAAAGCGAAGGCACTCATGACCTGTCAGTTATTTTACACTCATTTTTGTCTAATTTATGATTTCGGATGATTACAGTCTGGACAGTCCCACTTTCCCACTGCCTTAAAAATTTTAATTTCTGATTAGACAGTGAATCACTCAACGGATATCCATGTCTAAACTCTGTAATTTTTGTTATAACTGTTGTTGAGAGACTTCGCATCGAGGGTGACTATGTGTCTGCATGGTGCATTAATTACCTGACTTCATTCTAGGATCCCTAGGATCATCGGGTTACCTTTTGAAATTACCTTCACTACAGGCCTGATCACCACTTCTGTCCTTGCGCCCTTCTTTTTATCTTACCCCAAATGCCAGTTATCCAATATTAAGTGTCATGTTATTAACTGCATTTTTACTTAGTCGATCCTTGGTTTATTGATGGTAGCCTTCTAGTTCAATGGTTGCTTAATTTACTTGCTAGAATGGTGACCTTTATTATTTTGATTGTAAATTGTGGTTGAATCCTGATCTAGACAATCTAGTTAGCTTGTAAATAATGCATAACCATATGAGTAGCTTCAGGTGGTGGGAGGTATACCTTCACCTAAATGGATTAATGTTGTGAATTAGAGTTGCATATAAATGATGGTTCTCGTATTATTGGCGAATAAGCATTTTCAATTATTTATTGTATAATTCTATCATTGTTCTGCTATTGATATAAATGAGTAGTTCTATTGTTCCTTTTCGTAAGAAACTAGATATTTTTAATTAAATATATTTGGTCCTTGTAACTTGTTTTTCAAAGGAGATAAAAATACTTCTTAAGGTCTTCTTAAAACAATTGCCATCATTTAAGCTAATGTTAATGTTACTTTATACATTTATACCTTCAGATCATTTATACATTTAGATGATAATGTTAAGGTTACCTTATTGATGTTTACATTTAGATCACTCAGTTAATGTTAATGTTACTTATGTGCTCACGATAAAAGATTTTGATTTTTGTGTTAATTATGGAGTTATGATCATCACGTAGAATGAGACAATTATTGATTCATATTTTTTGTCTATCGAATTATCCGATTAGATCATTGGATGATTGTTAATATAAGTTTTACAATGTTTGCGTTAGAGGGTTTTAGGGTAATTCATTAATTATCGATCCATCATTAAAGATTAAATTTTAATTATGACGTTAAATGACAATTATGACTATTCATTATCTTTATGATTATAACTAATGACTAATTATCTTGCTAAATGTTAAACTAGTCAAAGTTGAAACTTGTACAATAAGGTTCCTTGAATGTTGTTTTAGAGGGCACCTTGATGACGAATTATGATCTAAGGTTGCGCATTGGAATGACCATAAGCCTCTTATAGATTGTAGTCCCCGCTTTTTAAACTTTTGTTGTACTTGTGGGTAATCGTTTAGTTGCTTGGTCTGCTTATGTCAGGCGGGATGTAGACACCTCCATGTTCCTTAGAACAATTGCCAACCCTGAGACCTTAAATGGTTAAAATTGATGGGAACCTGGGCTTGAGCGTTGCTTATGTGTCTTGGAGGACCTAACCATTGCAGGGTAGGACAGGCGGGTAGTCAGTCTTACTTATTGTCGATTGATCATCATTAATGCATGCAGTCGCTTGTTGTGCATCTTATGTCATCTTGTTGTGTTCATCGTGGTTGTGTCTTATTCGTCATTGGGTGGCGACGTAGATTCGAATGTATTTATTTCCTTTGTACACACGCGCACACACCTGTAACAAAAAAAAAAATTGCACTTGTTATAAGAGTTTGTCGACGTAACGAGGAGGACGTTACAGCATTTCCTAAATAAATATAACACCAACAACATCATAAAAATTTAAAGTGTTTCAACGAGAGACATAATTACTCACAACCATGATGAAGACATTCCAACTTTCTAGAAATGAGAACCAAATCATAAGATCCCTAACCGCATCATAAAAGTTTCCTCCTACATAACTTAACTCACTGGTGACCATGTTTAACTCATTTAAATTATAAGTGATAGACCCACCTTCTGAAATTTTCATATTAAATAAATTCTTCATAAGAAATATCAAGTTGGAGAATAAGCATTTTTCATATAGTTTAACCAATGCCTTCATCAAATATTCCATTGTATTTTCGTTTGAAATGTTGAAATCCACCTATGCTTCCACACATAGTTGTATTGTTCCTAGTTCCTTTCTATAAAGAACATCCCATTATTCATCCTTGATAGTGGTTAGATTCTTTGTTATTTTGTTGAATGGTAAGAAATGATTCTTATAACATAGATATTCCTCCATTTTCATCTTTGATAGCTAGTAGTTTTGGTAATTAAACTTATCGATGATAAACTTTCCTTCTTCTACCAATGCTCCCACTTGAACCAATAAATCCTCCTTTGTTGTGAGTTTACTAGTCAAACAGACCTTCAACTTTGATACCAGTTGTTAGTAATAGGATCGTGGAGCAATAATAAAAAAAAATCAAAATGAATGTAAAAATAAAACATAAAAGAATAGAATTTAAGAGAGACATTGATGTATGTCATTCACCAAATATGGGATACATTGATGGAGAAAAAAGATTCACTGCATTTATTCCATACGAAAAAATGAAGGGATAACACCTGCAACACATATGCTACAACCTCCTCTTTTCTCTCTCATAGTCTCCACATTAAAATGCAAATACTCTCTTATTATTGTTTTAACTTCACCATTACAATACAATATATAGGATCCCATGGCATCCAAATTCCCTAATACATCGAACTATATTAGATTACAACCTTGATTCCTTAACTGGAATTAGAAAACCACTCGAGGGAAAACCATGTGCCAAAACTTCCCAAAATAGACAAAAAAACACCCATTTGTTTTCTCAAGGCTCTACCCCTAGTGTGTCTGCTGTGACATAACAATACATGGGGATAATTGTAAAAAAAAAATATAACACAAACCCCCTACGAGGACATGGATCCAAACATTGTTGAAACAAGACCTATAAATGGAGAACATAATCAGTCTCCACAACGATTGCGTCGACATGTAAAATTATGCAACGGGGAACACTCATTTTTGAAGTTATCATTCAACTTTATACTAGTGAATCGTATGACTATAGTTTATGATTATGGGAACACTAATTTTAATCTTCTTTGTTGTGTTGGTTACTTTAGAATAGATTTTGGCACTATCCCTTTAAATAACTTCTAAATAAAACTAGAAGATATTAGGTTTTGAGATGAAGGTTCAAGTAATATGGTTGTGTGAGAGGCCCAATTCCATGCCTAGAAATAATGAATCAATTGTAATGCATAGGTTAATAAAGGTTGTTCTTTATCACCTATTATTTTTGGTATTTATATTGAGAAGTTGGAGGATTGTATTGAGAAATGAGGAAGTAGACTATGCATGCAAAACAATGGCAAGATTAGTCCTCCTCCTCCTCCTCCTCTATGAAAATGATATTTTCCCTTTAGAAAGGACTTCCTCTCTTCTTGATAAGAAACTTCTAATTATGTACTAACTCTAGGATGTCTTTAAATACAAATCAAACAAGGGAAGTAATCATTAAATCAAAATAAATTGCATAAATTCATTAGTTTATGTTAATAAACTTTCAAGAATCCCATTTTTGTAGGTATCTTAGATTTGATTTTCACCAAAATTTAAATTGAAACTATAGTATTGAAAGAGGAAACAATGGTGGTTTGAAAGATTGTTTTTGTACACCAAAAAAATATAAATTTCTAGAATTTTAGTTTCAGAAAAATATGGAGGTCTGGTTTGGTAGACTTGTTACTCCACTCATGACACATGCTGCAGGGTTTGATGTTATAGGTTCTCCTTCGAAAATTGGAAGAAAATTAATTAATTATAGAAGCATTTAATAATTAAAAAAAAATTAAAATAAGGTTGATACACATTATATAATCCTCTTTTAGAATATGGGATTCCAACCATTGAGATTAAGGTTATGATCATATACTTAATGTAGGATCAGAACATACTTAAAGTTAAGGTTGAGAAGCTTCTATGACTACTTCCTAAATATATACAAGTAATTCAAATCTCAAAAGGGGGTTGGAGTAAGGATGTATTTTCTTGGTCAAACTATTAGGGTATAGTAGTGAATAATTTTCATAAATATATTGATAATATAAAATCACTATCATATCTAAGATGGAAAAAAAAATATGGATAATTATTGATAATAAGAGTAATATCTTTACGAGAATCTATGGCACCAAAAGTCCAGAATCATATGGCTAAAGGAAGGAGAACATAATACAAAGTTTTTTCATAGAACAACCATAGCTAAAAGAACCCATGAAAAAATTTTGAAAATTCGGAATCAGGATGGGATCGAGAGAGAGTCCCACAAGGATATTGAAAATATGTTGGTAAATCACTTCCATGGGATAGCCTAGGAACCCAACCAAGACCGAATGGAAGCCATACAAAGGATAACTCAACACATCCCCAAGCTAGTTATCGATGAAGAAAATATCAATCTAAACAAACCCATCGTTAAGGAGGAAATTGACCAAGTGTTCCAGGAGATGCCCAGGGGAAAGGCCCTGGGTCTAGATGGTTTCACAGTGGAATTATTCAAGGCCTACTAGGAAGTGGTCAAACATGATTTTTATGGGGTGGTGGAGGACTCTAGATGGTCAACCTCCATTCTGAAAGAACTAAATGCCACATTGACTAATCTACTACCCAAAGAAAATGAAGCAAGGAACCCAGACTGCTATAGACCCATAGCTTTATGAAATGTGTTTTACAATATAATCTGCAAAGTCATATCCAATAGATTGAAACCTCTCCTACCCACACTAATTTCACAGGGACAAGCATGTTTCGTAGAAGGGCGACAGATTTTGGACAACATCATCCATGCCCATGAGATGATACACACACTAAAAATCCATAGGAGAGGGGGGATGATAATCCAACTTGACCTAGCAAAGGCTTATGGAAAATTAGTTGGCATTCTATGGTCAAAACTATGGAAGCCTTTGGCTTCACACAACACTGGATCAACTGGATTGTCAGCCTAGTCTCAATGACAAGTTACTTTCTCTTAATCATTGGAGCCCCAGCCAAACCCTTCTAGCCTTCAAGAGGCATCAGACAAGGAGACCCGTTATCACCCTTCATGTTCATTCTGATGATGGAAGGACTCAGCAGAAGAATAAAAAGTGCAAGTGTAGCAGGAGAAATAGCAAACATCAAACCTTTTAAAAATTGCCCTACCTCGATGCACCAACAATTCGTTGATGACACCTTACTCCATGGCACACCCATGGTTAATGAAGAAAAATCCTACAAAAGAATATTATAAGTGTTTGGGGAAGCCTCAGGAGTGAAGATCAATTACTCCAAATCCATGATCTATTTCTTCAATACCAACCCTGCAATTAAAAGAGACCTGGAAAACATCTTTGGGTTTGAATGCAAAATGTTCCCAACAAAATACTTGGGAATCCCCCTGTGAGATGTAGCATGAAAAATGGCAACATGGGAAGGAGTGATCAACAAACTACAGGAGAGTGTGATAAACTCGACTTACAAATCCCTCAACCTAGCGGGGAGACTTATCCTGACCAAAGAGGTTCTGCAAGCAATTCTGACCTATATGATGTCAGTGTTTCCCACTCCCAAGGGAATACTACAAACAATAAGAGCCATCCAAAGGGATTTCCTATGGTGAGGAGCGGAACATAAGAAAAAATGGGCCCTGATGGCCTGGGAGAAGGTTTGCAAACGAAAATGCAAAGGAGGCCTGGGGTTACAAGACGCACAAGTAACCAACGAAGCCTACGAAGAGAAACTTTGGTGGATATGGGTCAAAGAAATAGCATTACCATGGGAAAACTTCTGGAAGGCCAAGTATGCCCTAGACATCAACGACCAAGATCAAATTTGTTATATGGGCACAAGGGAGGGATCAACCATATGGAATCTAGCCTAGTGCAACAAAACTTGGATCCAGAAACACAGCTTCTGGGAAGTGAGGAATGGTAAAACAACTAGATTCTGGGAGGACGTGTGGCAACATGAACCTAGAATGGAAAATCCGAACAGAGAGGAACTCCAACATGAAATGACTGTGCAAGGAAGAATCAAAATCCATCACTACTAGAAACAATAAAATGATCGCTACAGATGGAGGATCAGGGACAAACTCAATCTACAAAATAGAGACCCAATCGCAACAATAACGAAAGAGGTGGAGAAGGAATTGGGGAAAAGGAAAATTGTAGTTTGAGAAGAAGAGGACCAATTAAGATGGGCTAGGAAAAATGGTGGGGAATTCAACTTAAAAGAAGCTCATAATTACATCGTGGACCAACACCAAGAAGATCCATCACAACAGTGGACAAAGATTTGGGGCATCCCCCAGTGGCCAAAAATCAAAATATTCAAATGGATAGTACTGCACAATCGAATTCTAACCTGGGAAAACCTAAGGAAAATGGGTTTCATAAGCCCATCACCATGCCACCTTTGTCAAGCTAAGGAAGAAACAATGAATCACCTCCTCAATGATTGTAATTACTGAGGATAGATGAACGTATCTTTCTCTAGTCCAATAGGACCCGAGGTAACATCAACGCAACCAACAACAAATGGAAGGAGAGTTACAACAAAAATGAAATGGTGAACCTTTGCTGGAATCTCATGCCGGGGATGATCATTTGGGAAATCTGGAAATAAAGAAATCAACACATCTTTTGAAATGAAAGCCTTCTGGAAGGGAAAATCAACGAAGAAATAATCTCACAAATACAAGAAATGGTGTAGAGCTGCAACTGCCAGACTGGAAAAGCGCAACTCCTAGGTTAGGAGTCCCGCATCTTGGAAGCTTTTCACCTAAAATATGGGAGAAAAAACAGGCAGGTAGGGTGGCCACTGTAACTCCAAATAGGAGAGCACAACTGAACACTCCCTCCGATAGGGTTCGTCAAGTTGAATTTTGATGGGGCAGTAAAAGGAAACCCAAGAATGACAGGGATGGGAGGGGTGATAAGAGATAGTGGTGGTAACATTATCCTGCTGTACGTTGGGTGTATGGGAAACACAACCAACAACGCAACGGAATTTGGAGCCCTGGAGCTCGGTCTCAAAATTCTAAGTCGTGAAAGGATGAAAAACACTATCGTGGAAGGTGACTCCATCCTGGTTATCAACACAGTGAAGAGACTCCAAAATGGCACCATAGTGGGAAAGGTTCAGAGACACTGGCGCTTGGCACACTCCCTACAAAAAATCGAGGAGCATCTGCAAATGATGAACACAATCGAGTTTCTCTCGGTACGCAAGTCAGCGAACGACCTGGCAGGTAGAATCGCCAATGAGGGGGTTAACAAGGAAGGACCAGAACTAGACACTACCTAGATCAACATCCAGAATGGACAATTCAGAACAGACTGCATCCAACTAGCGACAAAATATTGTGATGACACTTAAGAAAGGAAGGTCACATCGAGGAGGGAAGTGAAAGACCCATCGAAAGGTACGAAGGACCCAGGCAGGATATGACTACAGAAAACTCGAACACCAATTACAATGCAGGATCAGATTATACAACAAGCGAGGGTATGGAAACAAGGTCATGTCAACAGTAATAAATGCGGTGAAAGACCGTGGGAAAGTATTGATGGAAAATAGCATGCAGCGAATGAGGTAAGGCAAGAGGGTTTGACACATACCAGTATCGATACACCATGGCAAAGACCAGGTACAGGGAGTAATATAGTAGGTTATCAAGCGAGCAGGGGTAAGGGTCCATATATCGATAAGGACCGAGGCACCAATATCATACATACCGTGACTGGGAAAAAGGACGGGAAGGTTCACCTCTATGGGAAGACCATGATTGGAAGGATGATCCCACAACAGTGAAAGTTCAATAAGAGAAGAAACAACAGAAATAGATGCAAACAGGAAGAGCGCAACTGCAGGGGATACCACAGATATAAGGGCAGGGAAAGGAGGAACCCATGTGTATACCTGAATAGGGTGAGAATCCAACAAAGGAGTTTCCATAGGCCAGACATGATGGTGCGAATGAAGCAAACACATAACAAAAGAAACCCCCTGGGGAAGGAAACTCTGAAGAGTCCTCGACAGGTTTCAAGGATGGAGCAAGCAACAAAAGACGTGGAGGGAACCTTTGATACTCTCGTTTCATCGAAAGTAAAAGTGACCATTAACCGGTGGGAAAAGGAAATCAAAGATAAACACCAGGGAAAAGCATGGGATGCTCTAAGAAAGGAAGCAGACTGGGTTACGGACCCGGGAGCCACGTAGCCCAGGGAAACCCTCTACTACAAAAAGGTGGAGATGGAGTGGATAACAAATATGATGATCGACAAGGTAAGATCGAAAATGGAATACACAAAACTGGAGGACAACAAGGAACACAACAAACTACTGAATGAAATCTTGAGTCACGTCAACAATCAGGAAACCATTACCAAACTACTAGTTGAGGTCGACAAGGACCAGAAATCCAAGATGGAGCGGTTGGATACACAATTCCACCTCTACCTGTGCTACGCCCATCACATGGGCATCACGTCAGTCGACAAAAATGGAGAGCCAACAGATATCTGAAAGACTCGCACAATCTCTCAGAAGGAGGAGAACAAGGGCTACGAGGATGAAGGAAAGAAGCACGTCATTGTCGTGTACTAGTGTCTGGTTAGTCTATTGTCAAGTCAGTCTGGTCAGTCTACTGTGAGTCTCAATTTCTTTTTTTCACATGTATGTTGTCCTTATCTTTTCAAAAACTAGATATGGTAGGACTGCGGTGGTTTCCCATGGTGGCAGTCGAGTCACACCCCTCGTTTATTTCAGTAAATGCAAGTTGGGAACCTCTTGTTTGGTTTCCTTTTTGGCAGACCAGGGAGTCTGCCTTTTTTGTATCATAATCCTCCTTTAGTAATACAAGCTCTTATAGTCACTTACAAAAAAAAAAAAAAAGTCATATCTTTACTACAAAGAGGTCATTAGCCAATTGAAATATCAATATTAGATTTCTATTATTGCAAATATAAGAACAAATTTTCATTTTCTTGATAATAAAACAAGGCATCTTAAAAGGACCTAAAATACTTTACCAAGAAAGAATGACTAAAATATTTGAGATGAATAAAGTAGAAGATGAAAATCACTTTGTTTTATAAACCCCATATCACAAAAATATAGGTATAAATTTCAAAACATGTGCCATAAAACTAAGCTCCATAATCTCTTCACCCATAATAATCAAAGAAGTTGAAATTTCATTTCGAGGTTCTTAGATTATGGAAACATTATGAAAAATCAAAGCAATTAATTTATTTTATCAGAGGTTCTTAGATTATGGAAACATTATGAAAAATCAAAGCAATTAATTTATTTTATAGTTCTGATAAATGAATGTATATTTTGTTTGAAGTTAATCATCACTAAGATCATTATCAAATAATATTTACCAAGTAAAAATATTAAAATTTTAGTCGTATAATTCATCTTTATTACCTAGATTTTATTAGGTGGATGCTCCCTTGTAAATAGTGTCTACCATGGTATTTTTGTGGTTTGTGGGGCCAATTTTCACCAATTATTATTATTTTATTTTATTTTTGGCTTTTTTCAAAAATTAAATTTTATGATGGTTAATTTTTGTTTTGAAAAATATCTATTTTTTTATATAAATATATTTAGATTGATAATATTTATGAAAGTTTACAATGGTTAATAATAAATTGTATGTCTTGTTGTTGAATATTATATTGTATTAAAATTGGATTAAAGAAGGTGATAAAGTTATGAGTCATCTAAAATTTAATTTTACTTTCTTAAATATAAAATTGGTTTTGAAAGAATAAGACGTTTATAAATCCTAAGGATATCATGAATGAGACTTCATAAAATGTGTGGCGTTCACTTTTCAAACTTTTTTGCTAGCGACTCCACGTTAGATATGAAAAAAGAATAGGTTTGAGAAATCCCAAGGATATCGTCACTGAAAACTATATTAGATTAGAAAAATATATGGCCTTAACTTCCCAAAACGTTTTACTAACGACCCTATATTAGATAGCATTCTGGTTGCTAGGGAAGAATGAAAAAGGTTGTCTCCGTATAAATTATGAAGTATGGAGGACCGAGAGGGGCATTCTATAGGTTGAATATACTCTGAAAAACCTCATAAATGCTTTAAAAAATGAATGGGAAATCTATTGTTATAGATGGTATACACTCTGAAGTCGTAAAACAATGTGGATCGTGGTTGGACATGATATATTGTGCACGGAAAAGGAAGTTCTTGTGAGAATGGGTGAGCTACAAAATTAATGATTGAAAAAATGTGGATCATGAGTGAAGTCTTAAAACAATGTGGATCGTCGTTGGACATGATATATTGTGTATTGAAAAGGAAGTTTTTCAGAGTTAGAATGGGTGAGCTACAAAATTAATGATTGGAAAAATGTGGATCATGAGTGGACATGATAGGATGATGAGTGAAGTCTTAAAACAATGTGGATCGTCGTTGGACATGACATATTGTGCATGGAAAAGGACGTTTTTCACAGTTAGAATGGATGAGCTACAAAATTAGTGATTGGAAAAATGTGGATCCCGAGTGGACATGATATAGTGTTCATGGAAAAGGATGTTTTTCACACTAAGATTGGTTGACCTACAAAATTAAGGAATGATCACATTACTTAAATGTATTTTATAATATATTGGACAAAGTTCTTTCCTTGATGATTCAAAAGATTATGACACGTATTGTTCAACCTGATAAAACCACGCTAATTATTCGGAGAATACATATTCTTCATACTTCTTTGACATCATGGGAGAGCTTTGAGGACGCCAACGAATTAAGTCTACAAATTCTTTCGTTGAAAATAGATTTTGGTGAGGCTTATCATAGAGTGGATTTGTCCTTTATAGAAAAACCTTGTGTTGATGGCTAGGTTTCAATAATCGCTTTATTTCCATAGTTAACTATCTTCTCTAATACTTCTTCTTTCGTGTTATTTAATAGGGCTCTTTCGAGGCAAGGATGCCCTCTTGCGATATCTTTGTCTTCTTGTTATTTCATTATTGCTTCCTTTTTTAAATGCTAAGACACAAAGAAAAAAAAAGGGTAATTTTATACCAAGGGATGCATATGTGATAAATAATCATTTCGTTGGGGATGTCTTTATTTCATTGAAATTTCTCAAATCAATTGGGGAGACCCTGGAATGCTTGGATGTTTTTTGGGGACAGTTTCGTGGTAGTGGTAAGTTACAACAAATGGTTGGCATTGAGGATAGTCTAACATGGTTAAATAGACCATGAGAGTATATGAAATATGGATATCTGGTTATTTATTTTGGAATTTCTTTTACATTTAATCTATCTTTTTTTATTAAGTTATTGTGTTGATTACAAAAAGTTTAAACTTGGTTGTTTGGCAACAATCTTTTTTTTAACTAACTTATTATTGTTGATAAAAATATTTAAATTATTCATATTTATTATGTATTTTTTTAGTTCCCTCTTATTATTCACATAGATTTAATATAATTCTAAAAGATTTTACAAGTTAGTAATCACTAGTTTACTCAGGTTAGTTTCCTTTGACTATATTGATCCTTCATAAGCAAAGAAGTGGACGTGAAGTCATTATTTTTTCTTTCCATATAACATATCTAAGATGGTGGACTCAAACTCATTGAAATTGAATTACAAACTAATTTTGAATTACAAAGTGATGAGCTTTCAAAAGTGATTAAATATGCCACTAACTTCTCAAATATAAAAATTCTCCCCAATCATATAAACATTATCAAAGTTATTAAAGGACTTTTTTATTTTCATTGATATTGATGGTCTATAAAAATTGAGTTAGTATTGATAGATCCCTTGTTCTATGAAGAATGGGAATCATGAAAAATAAGTTGTCTCCACTCTTATATGGCATGGGAATCATTATATAAGAGGATTTGATGACATTTGATTTAGAAATGGAAGCATCATCAAGATTCCTTCACATATATCCCAACATCTTAACTCTATTTATATTTTATAGGGTAGATTAAATAGCCCGATGGAGTTTCTTAAATAGAGAAACAATGTTTTTCCACATTGTGGTTAGTACGAGGCCTTGTGACATTTATTTTATTTTGGAGTGTTCGGTCTACTCAAGCAAATTGGGATGATTGTTTTTTTAGCTTATATAATTTTAAAGAGGATTCAAAATATACTCGATAAGAATTATATTTTTTAATTGTGGAAGCTTCATTGTATAGTTGTCTTTAATGTTTTCTCTTGAACTTATTTTAAAGAGTTGAACTTATTTTAAAGAGTTGTTAATAAGTTAATATGTAAATTAAAATTGCAACTTAAAATTAAAACTACTTTTCTCATCTTGAAAACAAAAAAGACAATCATTCAACTTTATTTTTTTAAATTCAAACCAAAATGATTGAGAAAATGTTGAGTTAAATTATATTTGTAGTAGTTTAAACGTTCATTGTTTTGGCTCTAGAAATATGGTATTTCCTTTCTCTTCCCATAATAAAAATACAAAACTGAAATTTCAACAATTGTAAATAGTAATGCAAAATAAATTGGAGGATTCTGAAACTATCTCAATACTAAAAATTACAATTTGAACAACTAAAATGTCATTTAACAATTCTTCACCCTTTCTTCATCTAGGGACTTTCAATTTTTAATACATTAACATCATTATGGAGGTCACACAGAATTTTAGCTAATCATGGCAATGAACTAAGGTTTTTGTTTTAGGTATAGCATTTATCATATTAAAATTTAATCTTGTTGAGTTGAGATTTTCAATAGAAAAGTGTGAGAGTTTGGAGGGGTGTTAAATATAATGGTATTATTTAATTATTCTAATTTTTTTTCCTACAATATAAATCTATACAAAATTACTATTTTTTATTATTGTTTAAAATCAAATTTTAAAAACAGAAATGAATTCCACATCCTACCACTCAAATTATGTAATTATACATATATTAATATATTAGACAACGACTACTTTTATAATGGGAACAACTACGAGATAACGAGTGTTGTTTATCCCCGCTCGAATATTGAAGCTACAACAAAACGGTCAAATCATACGCAGAAAATTTGTTATTCAATATATCGTATAAATTGAGAAATCCGCCGCACATAAGGTAGTACTATATTTTACTAAAAGCACAGAAATCTCGCAGATATAGTAGATTCATGACTGCGATTTCTATAAGGATTCTTAAAATAGACATGATAAGACGAGACTATGACAGGATTTGTAATTTTTAATAAGAAATGTATTTTCCGGATCTAAACCAGGATCTAAAAATGGGTGATGATCACACCTAATCATCCTCTTTTGTCTCTTTTATTTGATAGTTTTATCAGTCATGGGGCTTGCTGGGCCCTGCAACATAGTTTTTCGCGGATTGTAGTGAATTAAAACTGGAGATGATAAGACGAGACAGCCGCAGGATTTGTATTTTTTAAAGAGAAATGTACGTGTGCGGTCTATAACAGGGTGGTGATTACGCGTAAGCATGCTATTTTATATGATAGTTTATAAGTCATGGCAGTTACTGGGGCCTTCAAGACCGTTCTGTCCCAATGTCCATTTGTCAATGGATTAATAAATTTTAACCAGATATCCCAAAAAATATTGTAGGTGAAGAGGAATAATTCATAAAGGCTACAGAATTGCACTAAGTGTGATCTATAATCATCGTTGAAAACAACATTGTACGGGTAAAGATGTAGACATTTTCTGCTGCCAATTTATAAAAGGCTGGCGACTTATACTTATCCCTAAAAGCAACGTCGCATTGCCAAAGATGTAGACGTTTTGCTGTCCAGTTATAAATGCTGGCACAAAACTGTAGATCACGGGCAAAAGCTGCTCATATAAAATATAACCAATNTTTATAAAAGGCTGGCGACTTATACTTATCCCTAAAAGCAACGTCGCATTGCCAAAGATGTAGACGTTTTGCTGTCCAGTTATAAATGCTGGCACAAAACTGTAGATCACGGGCAAAAGCTGCTCATATAAAATATAACCAATAGCCATTTTGTTTCTAAACATATTGGGCTGAAATTCTAAACTCTTAATTTATTGACGAATAACGATTTTCAGTATTTTTCAATAGCCTAGTGCAACCATATCCAGAAACGAAATAATATTTTAAAGGTTAGTCACATTACAACTTTTATACTATTATATTTATGTTCAAACAATATCTGATATTATTAATAAGATCGACTATAAGTATTATAACTTTTTCAAGCGTTACATCCCGACTTCAGCCTTATCCACTCGAAAACATTTCCTCTATATTAAATTGTAGAACGGCCTTTCCAAAAAAAATAATCCGAAAATGACATAACAGCATAAAAGTATTTCAAAACGTTTACGATGTTTAACATCGATCATAGCATTCAGATTCCATTGAAGTGGATCAAATAGTGCATACGTATACCTCTCTCAGAGTGTTTTCTGTGAACGTAGAACTCACGACGTACTTTCAAATACGACGACTTATTTTCAAATCTGAAGATTTATGATGACCTAATTTCAAATCTGACGACCTAGATTCAAAGATTACATTTGGAAGAAATGATATGGAAAATATACATGATATATCATTTACATTCATTGAGTTCCGACTATGTCGAAAGCAATCGATAGAATTCACATTTTAAAGGATATTTGACCCATGGTAGTTTATATAATAAGTTTGGCTATTTTAGTGGGGCTAACGAGATATATATACACTATTTTTTTTGGATTTGAATTTATAATTTTTTTTTGGGGAAATACATATATTATTAATCATTAAGCCCACTCATACTATATATACATAACATCAAAACTTCCTCTTAAACTATAATTTCATATTCACATAACTACTCCGCTATCTCTTTGTTTACGATACATTAGATAGGTGTTTTACTTCAGTCGTTGACAAAATAATACCAGAGAGCGACCGCAAGAAGATTAAGAACGAGCTCTATGATGAGAAAATCACACATTATCGAATTTATTATTACAACATGTATTTTTTTGTCATAGTAATATCGATTCTCATATACCCAAGCGACGCATCGTGCAGAGACTTTCACGTGCAACTCGCAGAGATTTCGAGACATCCCTATCTTAAAAAGCATTACAAACGCAAGACGCTCCCGTGAACGGATAAATTTGAAGTCTTTTCACCAATTAAACAATGCCAAAGTGGGAGGCAAAGTGGAACAACATTCAGAGCATAACTTCTCCCGTGTCTGCTTTCTCTTTATACATTGCAGTCGGAGTCATGTGCATTTCGCACAAACTTTGAGATCTTGTGGATAATCTATGGCAGTTACATATTTTCTGCTTGTGGTGGAGATCATGGCAGTTACATGTTTTATATTTTCAGTGGAGATCGCGGCGCATCTTGAAATAATAGCACTAAGCACGTCAACTTAACTTTCAAAATTCATTCGCGGAATGAGTAATGGTGCCGATTGTTGTAAAGCGTTTGATTCTTAATGTCGTAAGTGGGAATTAAAAAAAGCCTATAGAGGTAGCCCCTTTCGGTTCTAATATAGGTCGAATAACTAGTCTTGGATATTATACTATCCCATCTAAATTGTCTGACACAATATATAAACGACATGCAACTAAGGGTTTGTGAAGAATTTTCTATACTTCAAACCAGATAGACACTTGTAAATACAATTTATTTGAAGAAAGCCATTCACACAAAGAGCAGAGGACAAAAATATATAAAAGAGAGATCTATGTTTAAATGCTTTTAACTTTAATTTATTAAGTATTAATAGATGTAGCTATAAATGTCTGGGAGGTGTAGATTAGTTGTTGATAGAGTGTTTTGTTAAGGCACTCCTTCTATCTCATGAGATTACATTATAAGGGTAAAATTGAAATCAAAGATGGAGTGTAACCCTGTAAAGACCACAAGCAAAGAAAAAACTACAATTTTTATTTATTTATTTTAGACATGAAGGCAACAAAGACAACGGTTAAACCACACCAGGAAATAGACGACAACGACTCAACAGACTAGCACATTGAGCAGTTGGGCGAAACATGCAAAAATCAAAGACACATACTACCCGCCCGACACAACCACGACAACGCCTACAAGCTAAGTGACAACATCCACAATCCCGACACAATAGCCTGGATGACTAGTAACTAGATACCTCTATGGTGTACAAACCCAAGGCATGAAGGGGTTACAACCCAAGCACCAACAACAACTACACGGAGCGACACCCACAATGGGAAGCACAGATTCCAACCAAGTTATCATTCGTCTCTATCCATTAAGGTGCGCGATGATCCCCTCATAGGAATCATGTCGTCACAAGGCGATAGGCGTGAACGTAACCATGGCGCAACCTAACATTTCTAGACCCTTACCCAAGCTAAATCTAATGCACTAGGAGACTGAATTTAACTCACAAGAAGACTATACTCACTCACCCAAGCAACAAGTTGACAAGATGAAGGATGACATCACTCATTTAAACTACGCAAGCTATTAAACGAATTCGCCAACAAACTATAAACCATTATCTTCTAAGCAAGATGTCTAAGTGCGAAGGAGTGAACTATTATCATTGCAAGTAATCTATCATCAAGAAAATAAACCATTATTCTAATACCATCGCAATGTTTAATCTACTAGGAAAAAGTGATAGGGTAGATATGTAAGACGGACAAATGATCAATCATTAAAGAAAAACAATTAATCTATTGTTTGCGTAATTGAGGAGACATATATATAAAACCATTGACATATAAAAACAATAAATCTAATTTGTAGTAAGGATCACGACCATCATTGGAACCATATCATTTTAAAAATAAGATGTCCTATGTTCAATTAATTTATGATCCAGGTGGATATCGGTGACCAGCCACGTTCTCCAACTGGCCCAAAACATGTTTCTATTTTTAGCAGTTTTTAACTTCCGGGGCCATTTTGAGGCCATAAATGCATACCTCAAAACAGTAAAATAAAAATGGGATTCATTGCCAATAAAACAAAATCAAGGTTGGAGTTCACTAACAATTGAAGCATAAATTCGTTGTTTTTCTCATGCATAAAAATGTAGTCAACCGAAGTTGTAATTTACTGCCATTCGAAGCATAAATTCATTCTCTTTTCATATATAAAAATCCAATCAATCATAGTTGGAATTCACTGCCATTCGAAGCATAAATTCATTGTCTTTTCATTTATAAAAAAAAATCAATCGGAGTTGCAATTCGTTGCGCCACAGAATTGCAGTAAGAAATCATGTGATAGAGACACGTAATAGAGCCAAGCCAAGGCTCTGTAATATAAACTTTAGAAGTGAATTTAAAATGATAAAGAAGTGAATCAAGGCCCAACAATTTCGTTGTGTTTAGAGCATAAGGCACAGCATAAAAATTTCAAGCCAGGCATATGTAGATTCACTTGTAAGAGGGACGAGACTATCCATCTCTGCTGGAAATTATCATCCAACCAAAAACGTTGGGAAATATCCAAAAAATAAAAATGCAGACATATTATTACCAATGAAGACATACTAAGGATATCAACGAGTAGGTTCTTAACCAAACTTTTAACTGATGTGAAATACAGATCAACAAATAAAATCCACCATTTAACATTTAAAAAGGAAATCGTTGTCTCAAAACACAATGGTAATATTCACAAGGAAAGTGCAAGATGTAACATTCAACATTTAATCAATCAAAGCAAAGAGAAAATTATGGGAATGACGTATGTATAAAGCGGAGAGATAATCATCAAAACACAGAGACACTCAGTACAAGAAGACGCAAGGACTAATCATTCATCCATGAATCAATCGACACAGAGATAAGTAAGGGTAGGCAGCTGGGAAAAGAAAATTATCCTTCGCTCATCATCCACACACTGAAAAGAAGGGCATTAGAATATGTAGGTCTATTAACACCGAAGTGACGACGGTCGATTCGGCTCCTCGCCGACTGCTCAGGAATGGACTGATTATTTAGGGATGAGGATGGAATGTAACGTGCATTCTATCCATACTGATCAACAAAACAAAACAAAAAAGTCATGGCAATCATGGATCATGTTGCCAAGGAAATCAATTCAAAAGCAACGAATGTAAAGCTATGATGACTTTAAGTTCTTGATTAAAAACGTTGAGTAAAACACATTTATTTAAAGAAAAAAAGTAGAGTGATGAAAGCGCAAGAAAAATATTAATCTACCATTCAAAATAAATGCATGTGTACCGTAGCCCAAGACGATAGCTCCAAGTCATTGTCCCACGTGTGCTCTCTCCTTCTCTCGCTTGTTGACCGATGTGACTTCACTGGTACCTCTCAACCAAAACTAGGGGTACTCTTCTTCCCCCTGATCCCCTCGAGCTGCAAAGCGGCCACACACACTATACCACAGAACAACTAGCACCCAACTCACCTCGTAAGGTCAAGCTACGACTCGTTACCCGAGCTCGGTATCCCAACTCCCAAAAGATAAGTGATTCAAAAAATAAATCTGCAGCGTAACGTTACACATGAAGATCAGATCCATGGTCCTCCTCCTCCATCCTTTTTATAGAGTTTATAAGTGATTTATTTCCCAAATTCCCATTTAATTTAATTCAGAAAAACCTCCCCCATACACATGTCACCCATTCCCCTAGTTGCACAAGAAATTAATTTCATTAATTATTTAATTACTCCTATTTCCCTCACCCACCTAAAAGCATTCCTAAAATTGCTCCTTGGTGTCCCCATATTCCCTTACACATTTTAAATGACTTATGCCTTTACTAAATTCCTAGTTGAGTTCATAATTAGAAATTTCTTAAAGGCAAGATTCCTTACTCAGTTAGTCATTCATCTTTTTCCTTACGTTTTCCTTTTTCTTTATGGTTCCCCTTTTTCCCTTAGTTTCCTATTTCTTTTAAGTTTCCCTCTTTTCCATTTTTTTCTAAAACTCAAATTAGCAAGGGTAGAAAACTACCTCTTTCTCTTTTTAATTAATACAATTTAGTTATCATATGTAGAAAAACAATCATTCCCTTTAGTAAAAATTTAATCCCCCAAAGTAATTTGATTTTAATAAATTAATTGAATTTCTCGTGAGGTGTTTAATTATGATTATTATTATTATTATTTTACCACAAGTATCACTTAGACCTAGATTTTAATTTCCTAGGCTCGACGACATTTTTATTAGGGAAATTGTTTTTAAACCATACTTATCACATGATTCATTTTAAGGTGGACTAGGTTTATTTACTCACTCATTGAAATCATGACGTTCCCTTCAGGATGCACTAGGTGCTCCAAGGGTTCCACTCGCCTTTTTTTGTTTTCCTTGTGCAATGTGCCCTTCAGGATGCATTGCGTGCTCCAAGGGTGCCACTCACCTCTTTCCATATTCCTTGGGTGACATGCCCTTCATGACACACTATGTTCTCCAAGGGTGCCACTCACCTCTTTCCATTTTCCTTGCACGATGTGCCCTTCAAGACGCACTATGTGCTCCAAGGGTGCCACTTGCCTCTTGTCTGACTTGGTAGACATAAAAAACCATTGGAGTCAATACTCCACCAGGTGATCTTGTGGAAGACTAAGGGCCTCTAGGGAATAAGGCCCCTGCCTTATTGCACACCCCCTAGAATCATCGTGAACAACTTTCGTAGTCTTCCCTCATGGCATCGTGGTTATTCTCGAACTAGGTAATTGTTAACCTAAAGTTCGAGCCACGAAGGGAGTGCTAGTATTATGTGGGAGGGATGTTGTCCAGACCTCTCCCTCAAAATATCTTGTTGTTGTACGTGACCCCTCTACTCCATATGTGAGTCTAGTCTGCAAGCTATCGTTAGCCTGCATCATCAATGAATCATGTCAGAAAAATAATCAATCATCATAACATCTAATCAGATGTACACATGTCATATCTACAACAATCAAACCCCAATAGTCCACTCCGTGACTCAATCCAGAGTCCAAGGGGTTTCATCGATGCCTTTGCATCCCCGAGGTCCAAATCCCTGCACACTCAGCAAAACCAAGTCAATAGCATTTTTCTATGTCAATACAACAAAATAACATGTCATCATATCCATAATGCCTCATAATCATAATCAAACGCCCAATAGTATAATAATCTAGATCACTTGCAAGCAAGTTTCCTCAAAGAATAATTTCGCTCAGTGTGCACAAGAGCGGGATGTTACAAAGCCTGAAAAAGGTCTAATATCATATTTTGATATTAGCATTGCTATGAGTTTTGCTGTTGTAGTAATAGAGCTTTATTTTCAAGGAGGTAGGCCCTCCCCTATATGATTCCATGCTAGGGATTTCATTGTTGCAGCCATGGTACCTGATCTCTTTTTCAAGAAAGGATCATAATTCTTCAACATCAACGTCTTAATTGATAGAATTAGATTTGTTATGAGCATTGGAAATTCTCTAGACTTCTACATGTACAAATCTAATCCAAAGGATGGAATGTTCACTTTCACGATGATTTGTGTGGATGTGGACCTAAAGAAAGGACTTCTCAAAAAATACTTCTAACTCTTGATAACTTGAATCATATGTATTGTTTTAAATATAAGAAGTTTCCCTTCAAATGAAAAACTTGTAATCAATATAGCCACCTTGCTAAATATTGAAAGAAAAACATCGCTCCCTCTGAACATACCCTAGAAAAGGAAGGACAATAGGACGTGGTAAAAAAACGATGAGGTCCAAACATCCAATGGTTGTTGTTAAAATCGTCTCTATCATCCTTGGTTCCTTAAGTGACTTTTATTTCAAACCATGTGGCTCCTCAAAATCAAACAAGTGACATGTTATCCAAATCAATCTTATCCACTTGGAACCAAGGAAGTTTAGGTCAATGCCATATATCATAAAGATGGAACTTTAAGTTCACCAACCAACAAGTTTGACGGTGTCTCCTAGGAAGATCCATTTTTCTTTTAATGAACTGATAACAACCCCAGACGCAAATTCCATCTCATCATTACCTCTAGATCGCCCCATTCATTTTGAAGGTTAGGGGATCTATCGTCTAGTAGTTAATGGAGATAATTTTTTTGTATTGAAAAGAAGAAATTGTTTTTTCCTAGACATACCATAATTCCCATCAAACATATTAGCCCAAAAAAAGTGCACCAACAGTTAGAAAAATAGGATAAAAATGAGGATGAATAAGAAGAGATGGTCAAGATATTAACCTCCTCCATGAAACATTCATGCCTAGTGGTCTCCATGGGCCTATAAAAAGTATGCACAGAACTCAAGCATTTATCCTAGTTTGTCCATGTGTTGGCCCAACCCCTCCCCCAACATCAATTGAAGGTCCCACCTAGTGGGATAATTCTATGAATGTGTTTTGCAACAATAAGATACGGGTCAGGATGGATATGGATGTCTGTTTAGGATGTTTGGAAATGGATTTAGGCCTTCACCTAGTAGAATGAGGACCTATTAGTGGGTTATTCCTAGCATTTTATCTATCCTAATTGCATCCATGACCCACCACCTCGAACTCATCAATGTCCAAGGAGTTGATGTGATAACCTAAAAAAAATTATGCTCATAATTTTCTAAATAAACACACACGAACATCCCCATTATCACAAGAAGGATTTTGAAATACCATAAACTACCTATACATCAAATTGTCTAAAAATGTGTGGTAGTTGCACTACTCTATACAAATTCCTCTCTTTGTGACAAGTGGTTGTAATCTAATTATTAGGTCAATAAACAATGTCATGAACTATTGTTTTGAAATGTATAAATATCAAACTTGGTTTTTTATCTAGACCCATCCTACAATAATCATACATGCATCTGTTTGTGAATGGTGGTTGTAATCCAATTCTTAGGTCAATACAAAATTTCATGAGTTATTGTTTTGAAATGTAGAGTTCTTAGACATGGTTTTCATATAGACCCATCATATAATATTCATACATTATAGTTTTCAATAAGAAATGTGTGTTAATTGGCCTTAGGCATTTGCAATAGAAGAGACAATGGAGTCTAGGGATGTGGTTAGTAACACCCATGAGGGATCTATTGTATTTATTATTTCTTTTATAAGTCTTCTTACTAATCTCAACCTAATTTTAATAAATTTTGATGTTTATGTTTGTCGTTTTGAGGTTGGGGTTTGTTATGTCTTAATAAAGTGAAAATCATTTTTATTCTAATTTTATAGTGTTAAAAGGATTATGAAAAAAAACCAAAAAATCAATCAAGATACTTACTTGGAAGCCACGAAGTGTAGATCAATTGCCCACAGAGTGTTATAAAGAAACTCCTTGTGTGAAAGTCATCCTCTCAAACAAAAACTTACCTTTTGTGTTGTATGTGGGGTAGCGTGGGTACACTAGAGGTTATAGTTCTATAGGTTAGAATTCACCCCATGTCACGTGAGTATGAGCCCACCCTAGTTCTCGATTCCACCAGATACATAAAAGGAAAACTTACATAGAAAAAATTGATGACCATGTAAAAAAATTTCGAAATGGTTTATCAATCTCTCGTCGACTTCAACTCTTAAATTTTCTCAATAACTCTTAAGATGTGCAAGAGGGTGATATGGACCTTCCGTGGGGTTTTTAAACAAAATTCCCAATAAGAACACATATATATTTGTAGAGCACATACACATTCTTAGGAATGCACACAAATTCTTAAGAAATCCTAAGTGGCACTCATTTGGCCCCACCCTAGTTGTGCATTCCACCATATACAAAAAACAAATACTTACATGGAACCAATTGGTGACCACATTAGAGAGTTTGGAAATGATTTATAAATCTCTACTCAATTTCCACTCCTAAAGTTTCTAAATAACCCTTAAGATGCTCAACACGATGTGTTGGTGATATGGGGTGACAATGGGGTTTCAAAAACAAATTCCTAATAAGGGAACATGTGCAGGGATGATTTTAGGGGCTAAATTTCGCTCATGAGGTAATTTTCCTTGGTTTTTCCAAAAAGGAGATTTATTATTTTAAAAATGATTCGCCCAAATTCTATAGGATAAAATTATTTTACCTTAAAAATCGCCAAAGTTTTATAAAATCTATATAAAATACTTAGAAATTTGAATATTTTAAAAAAAATATCGCCGAACATTTATATTTGACATATGAAGGATTAGTAATATTCGCCAAGGTTTCTACATTTTCAAATAAATTTCCATCCTTAAAATCATCCTTGAACATGTGCATTCGTAGAGAGCACAAACATTGCTAAGAATGCACATGAATTCTTAGGAATGCACACACACTCCTAAGAAATCCTATGTGGCATTGATTTGGCAGCCTAAGTGGATGTTCAAGAAACTATGAAGCCAAAAGCTCACAAACACGTGCATGTTTATGTGAACATGAGAAAATTCTTGCATAAACATATTCATTGGCACCCCATTGCCACTTTTTTGACCATCATATTTATATGATACTCTAGTTCAACAAAAGCAACAAAGTCAAGTCTTGTAATCAAAATTCTCCATGGTCTACAATCTGAGTAAAAACTTACACTTAATTTCCTCTAAATGCAAAATGTGAAACAAATGAAATAAATATGAGCTTAAGTAACAAGACATGTTCCATCAAATTATAAAGAAAGTGGATCTAAGTAATTAGGAATCCCACCCTACCAATATAAAAAAAGATGAAACCATGAACAAGTTCATATCTTCCCAATCAACACTTACATTACATGTATTTTTAAGAGCATAAGAGCATATATAGTAGCATGAATTTTATAAAAGCTATAACAAAGTACGATATAATATTTTTTATTTTTGGCATATTTATTTTCTTTTATTCTCCATCTTAATGGATGGAAATTATTTTTTGTATTTGATATTCAACTTATCTTTAACTCTTTATAATATAATTTACCAATTTTACTAAGAAAATAAATAAATTATGTTTAATTCAAATACATGGTATTGTATGATGGTTTTTAAAATTTTCAATTATATCTATAAAATAAAAGTATTAGTATTCGATTGAAATTTATGTATAAAATTACACTGAAAAATAGAAAAATATAGTTATTAATTTTGCTTTCATAATTAGAAGTATGGATTTTAAAAATGAGAAAACATAATTAAAACATTATATTACTTATTCTAAAAACTATTTATTAAATTATATATTTAAAAAAAAAAAATTAAATCAAAGTATGCCAATGTTTTTATTTTGTGGACTTTTAAAATACATTTACAACGTAATGGTAAGAATTCATTAAGTAGGAAAGGAAAATATTATACATTTATTTTGGAGTGTTTTTATATTAGAATTTGATTAAAAGTTTATTGGATATCAATTATACATTTTTGGGATGATAAATATAAAGGATAGGAGTATTTTATTAAATTCATAACTTGAAGTTCATCTATAATATTTTATAAAAATATTAATAATAATTTTTTTTATTTCAATGCTAATGATAACCAAAAGATTTTAATGTTTACAATTATTTTTAATATGATGTGTAATAAATTTAAGAAGATTATTTATGCTAATTTTGTGTATGACATCAATAAATTGGAAGAAGTAATTTTATACAAATACTTTGGAATCAATCTTTATCATGAATTTAAGTGGAACTCTAACATCTAAAAAAGATAAATGAAGGGTGTAAATTTTATTATGGGTTTGAAAACAATTGTAAATCAGTAGAGAGGAATCTCTTATTAGAGACTATTTTTAGTGTTATTATCTTATATGGTTTTGAAGTTTGGGGTTGCATAATCTCTAGAAAATCATGGACCAAGATAGATAAAATACAACTGTTTTATAAATTATAATCTCAAAATCAAACTCAATATACCCTATTTTCTCCTTATCATAGAAGCAATACTTTCCACCATTGAGAACATAACTATGACTAGGTACCTAATGTACAATAACAAGATAAATGGTATGGAAGAGAAGAGGCTTCACAATATTTCTTCAAACTCCACTCAAAACCACTTATGACTCTAGGGAGAGATAAAGATGTCCATCCTAATCATTGGGGTAGGAAGATGTCCTCTATAGAATAATGATAATATCAAACATATTATTACATGTAAATATAAGAAGAAATTATGGGGTGATGAAATATTGCAGAATAAAAAATTAAGATACATGAAGTGATCAACCCTAATCTAAAAGATCACAAGTATCCTTGTTTTAACTAGAGTAAAGAAGAAAATCAACATTGTTAAAATAATAACAAACTCTCATTAGCTCCATAATGAAATTAAAATATTGCACTCGACAATTCTTAAAATGTCCAATATTACATTGGTTGAATATGAAAACCAATTCCAAATATTATTGTTTTAACCTTTTAAATCATAAAAACCATGGTGATTTAAAAAAGTTACTCTTAAATATTTTAAAGCACATAAACAAAACTATAAATAAAGCCAAATAATTTCCTTACCTCTTTTTTATTGTTAGATAAATTTGAGTTTAGTAAAACTTAACCATTATCATGATAAATATATATAAACTATTTTAAAATTTTAAAAAATTAGTTAATTCCAATCATAGATAGGAGTTACATTTACAATCTTTCCATATAACCATGTAAAATCGATAAAACGTGTATACACATAAATGCATCTTCATTTAATATCTTTAAAATGTCAAGAAATTGTGTTTAGTAAACCGAAAATTAAAATAGATTTGCATTCATATAATAAAACAAAAGTTAAAATAAATTTATATAGAGAGCAATGGTTAGATATAAAATCAGATCATCTACATAATAAAGGAAATGATATATTTTTATAATTAAAATGAATAAAATAAATTGTGAATAAATTTTTAAAATCTAATAATAAATTTAGAATAAAATTTATAATTTAGTTAAGTTTTTAGGTTTTTAATTTCTAATTTTTATCTTTTTATTTTGGAATGATTTTGGAGAAAGTCGAGGCTTTTTCAAAACATCCCTCACCATAAACCACTTGGGCTAAACACAGGGTAAACTAGATTTTGTAGAAAGCGAAGGCTTTTTCGATATCTTTCTCATTTAAAAGATAAACATGTCACTTGAGGGAATTGAACCCGGTTGGGTGAGAAAACACCCCTCAGGATAAACTACTCTCTCTAAACTCAATTTACAGATCAAATGAAATAATTAATATTAATAATAAAATAATAAAATAAAGTGACTAGGAAAAAGGGTATTAACAAGATGAAGGTGAACATCAAAGAGAAGATTGATGAAAAAAATCGCCTTTACATAGAGGAAAATAATCAATACATAAAGATAAATATGATGGAAAGGACATAGATAATCACACAAATGAAAAATCAACACAAGAAACCTAATGATCAAAGTGATGAATGTTGGGCTTCCAATATTGGATAAGTTTGTAGTCATCTTCATGATTAAAATTATTAAGATATTTTTCAATTTCCACATCTTTTGAATAAGGTGAGAGGAGTAATGAGGGGATGAGGCTAAAATTCTTAGTTTGTTCATATAAAATTAGGTGTTTGGATTTAAAGGAGTGTCCGAAAATAACTGATTTGGATATTTTGTTGTGGATACTATAAGCTATATTCTCTTTAAAATGGGATTTAAATAATGTACCATTTTCACCTATGCAATATTTTCCACAAGAGCAAGAAATTTGGTAAACTCCTTGACTCGGCCGGATTTATCTTTAGAAATTTTAAACAGTTGATTTAGAATTTTATAAGGTTTGAACAAGGTTTTGATATTATTTTTACTATATTTGCCAAAGGTTTTGAGATATGATTGGTGGTTCCCTGTATATAAGAAAAATAAATGAGAGCATGAGGTGGGGAGGAGGATGATAAGATTTTTAATTTACGATTGCTCGCGAGTGGAAGACATTATTGATTTAAGAGAGAGAGAGAGAGAGAGAGAGAGAGAGAGAGAGAGAGAGAGAGAGAGAGAGTCCATTGGATAAGAAGGCCTTGGTTAGGTGGGATTTTCCTCCGTGAGGACTTGAGGAGAGGCTATGTGAATGAATCGAGTAATAATAGTTTTGAGGATAGTTAATTTTTGAGCTAGATGATTGTGGTAACTGACATGAAGGTATCTATCAATATGGGCCTTCTTCCTATAAAATTAGTGAGAAAGGGAGCCATTAGGATGACATGAGATACAAACATATAAAAAGGGAATAGTGTTGTCATTTTGGATTTCCATAGTGAATTGGATGTGAGGGGCAATGATATTAAGTAGTTGAGTAAAGAGACCAAAGTGGAATGATCATGAGGCCATTTGACAAATGTTCCATATATAAAACAAAATGAACACTTGGATTTAAGATAGAAGTTCTTTCATGCTACACTCTCGGAATGTTCCTTACATATATTGGAAACCACTAGGGATAAGGATGACCCAACGACTCTATCTACGTTTTGTTCATACAAAACCCCTTTAAAGGTGAATAAGGTGGAAGAGTAGCATATTTCTATGAGGTTCATAGTTTCAAGGTCTACTAGGTTGGATATCAAGGTCAAGGCTTCCAAAACCATTATTTTTATGAATAAAGAAACAATATGAGAGTTGAACATGAGGTATTGATCTGTAAAGTGAAGATTTTAAGTTTTATGAATGAAATCACCAGCATCATTAATAAAGGAGTAGGTTTTACTAGCAAAGGAATGAATATTTTCAGAGAGAGAATGTGGAAGGGAATGAGTGGGGGATTCCATGGCACTAACAATAGGTCTAAGAGGAATATATTTGTATGGATTTTTGGTTTCCCATAGTTCCTCGGGGTTTCGTGGTTATCAAGAATGATACTTTTTTGGATACGAGGTTGCAAGCAATAAGATTTGATGTCTTTGGTGACCACAATGGTAATGATATTAAGAAGGTTTTTAGGGAGAGGTTTATAAGAAGAGAAATAAAGAATATCTAGAATTTTAGAATCATAGTTGGAGAAATTCATAATAAGATCCCTAATGATAAAATATGTATTCTCGAAAAGTTAAACATTTCAAAACCTCATACATAACATTTCTAATATATTTAATTATAAAATGGTTCCTTATAATGTAAAACCTTTTTCGGATGAAGTATTAAATATCTATCAATCAAATAATGAATCAAATCAATTATTTCTTTACAATGTTTTTTCTCGTGGGAGAAAAGAAATAATATACTTTGCAAGTTACACTATTAAGTCACTAAATATAATTGTATTAGTATCTATTTTATTAATAGACCTCTTAGATTTCCCTCCCTATATCCATATTTGATCCCAATTTAAAAATATTTTCGTCAATATAGACCTTTTTAACCTCCTAAGTCATCAAAACTATGGCAATCTTGGAATGCTTCTCTCAATGTTTTTTTAGTATAAAAATACAATTTTAAAGAAATGAGAATAATTTCTTCTCGGCCAATTGATCTCAATAGATGCTAATCCTCATAAACATCATCAAATTTTGATTATATTTAAACTTAACTTTATTAAATTCATTAAAAAATAATATAATAATTAACAAAAATAAAAATTCAATGTGAACAGTATAATTTTTTATTGAATATTAATAAACTCAATAAAAAAGTCCCCTAGGTGTAGGGCAATCCATGAAGGAGTGTTTTGTTATGGTATCGGTTGGAAACTTATTGGGACAAAAAATCCTCTGTTTAGATTTTCCAGTGAAAGTTTCTAAGCCACGGACTAGTGAGAGACAAACTAACAAACAAAAAAAATAAACGCAATAAAAAAATTATTATTTACAAAATGATTCTTCTAACAAATCATATACTAGGAAAAATAAGTGAATCATCATAGATATAATAATATTATAATTTTTTTTATGTGATTTAAATATTTATTTATTATTTTTTAATATAAATAACGTTAATATAAATTAAATATGTTTAATTTAAATAATTAAATTTTAATTATATTTATTGAAAAAATATTAGGTAGATGAGAAAAGTGAGATGTGTAATAATGTGTTTGACCGTAAAGAAATTTTGTAGTAATAAGGCATTCTTCCTTCAAAATGGAGAGGTTTGAAAAACTACAGTTTTGCATAACATGTCTTCCCTTCCACATCCAAGTAATAACTATCTAAGCTAATAATTTATGGCCCCCAAAGAGTTTAGGCAGATGTATTATAAAATTAAATTAAATATTTTATAATAATTTTTATTTTAGGGTAAATGGTGTTCTACTTTTATTTGTATGTATGTTGATAATGTGTTTTATTTTATAATTTATATTTTCAATATTTTGAATATTTGAAAATAATTATTAATTTATTATTTTGAAAAAATTCTAATTTCTAATTTTGAGAAAATAACAATTTATAATTTTGTTTTTTTAAAATGAAATTCATAAGATATGCATTTATTAAAATTTAAAAGTAATAAAAATATTGGAACATCATGAATTGGAAAGAAATAAATGTCAAATTTGAATAAGGATCATCTCCACCCAAATTTCTATTATCATAAATGATATATTGACCTTATAATAAATATATATTGTTATAAATGATTTGTTTTTGTGATTTGTTGTTCACCTCGACTTGACTTGACTTATGCCTTAAAGAATTTAAAATTTACTAGTGACTTATAGTGGATGGACTACTAAATTAAAATAAAATTATTAATAAAGATTTATATTTGATAAATTAATAAAATAAATTAAAATATTGTTTTATAATTATCTTAAGATTATTTATATATATATATGATATTTAAATATATACAAAATTAATATAAAAATACTTTTAAAAAGTTAATCATTTTAATAAAAAAAACTTTATTAAAAAATATAATTAAAAGTAAAATAAAAATCAATAATTCTTAAAATTTAATTATTTCAATTCAAATGATAACTATTTAATGTTAAAGTCAACAGATATAACTATCAGTAGACATGATTAATATGGTTGAGGATAATAGATATGATATGATGTAAAGGATAAAATTAAAATCAATTCATTTATTTAATGTTTAATATTTAAAACTAAAAGTGTATGGTAGAATGCTTTTTTTTAATAGACTAAAGTATAATGTAATCGTATCATATGAAGCTTCTGGTAAGGTATTAAAATTGAGGAAAACTTTAGTGGCCATTTTATGGTTGAGGATAATAGATATGATATGATGTAAAGGATAATATGATATGATGTAAAGCATAATATTAAAATCAATTCATTTATTTAATGTTTAATATTTAAAACTAAAAGTGTATGGTAGAATGCTATTTTTTTTTTTAATACACTAAAGTATAATGTAATCGTATCATATGAAGGTTCTGGTAAGGTATTAAAATTGAGGAAAACTTTAGTGGCCATTTTATGAATAATAAGATACTCATACCTAATGATATTGTAGTTTTATTAATGTGAATTTTTTATTTTTATAAGAAATATAAAATTCTAAAAGATTTATTTCCAACTTTAAAGATAATTATCATCAAATTAAAAGAAAACATTTAATGTATTTTTTTTTTTCTGTGGTGATTGTTTTCATAATTTTTTGGATAATCCACAATATTGGTGATTGTTTGTTCACATTTTGGATCCAGATCACGATGTAAAGCCAAGGATAAAAGTAGAGAATAGAAGCAATAAATATCATCTTGTTTGGAGGGATAAAGTTAAGAAGTTTGCTTAAACCCTAAAATTAGTTATTTAATAGAAGAAAATTTTGGAATTATTAAGTTTTGTTTGGAGAGAGAAGGCTAAGAAGTCAATTTAAACTCTAGAATTAGTTATTTAATAAAATAAATTATTTAGTTTTAATTTTAATAGTGACCTAAAAATTATTAATAAAATTACTAAAAATTGATTATATTAATAAAGTAACCGATCTTTAAATTTATGTTAGTATAATTAGTATTATAATCAAGGGTTATTAATAATGGTAGTCAACCCTAGAATTACTAAGTTAAGTGCTAAAGAACCGTAGTATTAATAATAATATTATTGTGAGTAGTATTGTTAATGAATTATTAAAATTGGTATTTTAGTTATGAGTGTTGGCAATGAGTATTTTAACCTTTCGTGTTAATGCTAGTGATAAGGACTTAGTCTAACTAGAATTTATTAAGTTTATTTGTAAAGTGAAGGTTTAGCATTATCCTAAAAGTGGGGGACTAACCGTAGGGTAAAAGACCAAAAGACAAGAGCAACGAAAGGATCCCAGGAGAGTAAGGGAGAACTAAATAAACTTATGTGTTATTGTTGTGGAAAAAGTTTAGTTTTATGAGTATTTGAAAATTGATTTTAACCATAAGCTAAATTCAATCTATAGTCTACAAAATGAATAAATGGATGATGGGAAACTTACTTTTAGTGAGATAAATCTTTTTTTATTTTGAAAAGGAAACAAGGTCACATTAGAAAACCTTATTACCTCAATGATTTTGTGCATAACATAAATAATATATTTTACCTAGATTTACTACATTAATGACAAATTGAAACAACAATTGAAAAATAAAGAACCATAATACAATAAAATATTATATTTTTATGGATGAAAGCAATGCTCACTTGCCTCTTCAAGGAGGAAACCTCTAATTAAGTAGATATCCACTTCCAATAAAACTCACAGGAAGTCTCATTACATTGCTTCTACTTCTTTATATGGTTCTCTATACTTCCTAGGAACATTCTAGATGAGGAAGTTTCCAGTAGGAAGAATTTTATAGTAATCCTCTTAGAATTATTTCTTTCACACTACTACATGGGCCTTATTTACTAGGGATGACCTCCATACATAGAAACCTATCTATAATAACCAATCCGGCCAAGAAAATATTGTAAATAAATAATATTTTGTGCATGTTTCCAATCCTTCACTGCATCAATTTTATTTTTGTTTACACATCCACAATCATGACTAGCAATATGACCCAAATATTCCACTTTAGAGACACCAAAGGAACATTTGGACCACTTGTGAAAGAGTCAAATATCAACAAGTAGTTGCAAGACATGATCCACACAAAGTGACACGGGGCATGTTATGTTTCACTATAGATCACTATGTCATACAAAAATATGAGGACAAAATTATAGAAAAAGGGTTGAAAATTATCGTTCATGAGACTATGCAAGGTGGAAGGTGTATTACAAAGTTGTCAATCCCTAGACAAAGCTGAATGTTTTATATAAAACCCCTTATTAATACCTATATATTGAATTATTACATTTCCATTCTTATATTTGTATGTTAGATAGAACCATTCATTGCACCATTTCATTATAATTTTACCGTTTGTCTCTTATATATATGCAAAGGAGGCATAGTCTTAGCATGATCTTATCACATCTCACAATGTATTCTAAATTGGATATATTGTAAAAGTAGGTTTCCTCCTTGAAGTGGATTGTACTCATCGACTTGTTATCATTTTTAAGGAGTTGGATCATAAGAAAATCCTAGATGGCATCTCAAAAAACTCGTAATGTCCTTCAAGAGTGAAAACAATAGTTTTGGGAATATCTACCTCGTTCATGTGAATTTGATAATAGTCGGAATGGAGATCATGTTTGATGAAGAATTGAATTTCTTGGAGCTCATTCAAGAGTTCATCAATGAAAAGAATGGGGAACTTATCCTTGACTATTATTTTTTTAAGATCTTGAATGTTAGAAAACATGCACCAAGTGCCTTATTTTCTTAGGACCATGACAACTAGTGGTGAATATAGACTTTTAATAGGGAATATGATACCAATGCGTAACAACTCCTGAACTAACTCTTTTATTTTATTTTTTTGGGAAAATGGGTCGGAATAAGGATGCACATTGTATGGAAAGCTACATGGTAAGAGTGAAATAGAATGCCCATCTGTGCCTCAAAAGGGTGGTAGGATTTCGAGCATCTCAATCATAGATTATTTTCTGGCTAAGAGTAACTACCTATCGTGATGGATGGGTTGATAAAGTGTCTCAGTGGATTGAATTCAATGGAATTGGGTGATAATTCTTGAATTCATTTTTTAAGAAGTTTTTCAATATGTTTTGGGATGGTGATCTCTAGATAACTAGTTGTAAAACATTGGAAGGTGTAGAGATTCTCCTCCTACTGAAAATGCATGTATAACTCAAAGAAATCCATGGTAATGAGACCTAATGTTTGTAACCATTGGAAACCCAAAAAAATGTCACAACAACCCATTTCATTGTAAAACATGTGGGTTTTCAAGGGATAATCACCCATTTGATGATAGACAATTTCACAACAAGGACCATATTTCATGGAACCTCCATTAGCAATCCTGATCTAGAAGTTGTTCGTAGAATGGATATAGTAGTGTGTTTCTTCGACTACTAGTGAGTGAATGAAGTTACGTGTGATAAATTTCTTAATTAAGATAATGAATTTGTGATGTTTTATGTATGCAATTAATGTGACAGTTTGGGGAGCCAAAATACTAGTCAAGGCATGCAAGGATATCTAGGGTTCCACATCCTATAGCATAGAGAGAGGAACATATTCAATCAGTTGAAGTAGAGGCTTATAAGGTATAGATTCATCTTTAACACGCGAAATGTCCTCTAAAATGGCCATAAATAGTTTTTTATCCTTACATTTATGCCATGGAAAACGTTTCTCATCATAATTGTAGTAAATACCTTTAAGGTGGTGTTCTACAATATCAACATAGGTTAACTTGTGGATCTTGAGTGATGGATATGATATAGAGGGATTGGCAGGAAGAGAAATATTTGTATGGGGATGGGGAATAAATGCTTTTTTTTATTTAGGAATTTTGAACCTTTTGGGCTTTCCTATCTCTTTGAGAGGATTTCAACCAAGTAGTAGGATAAGCCATTGAGATATGGGAACATATATCTTCATGTAGAACACTCATAAATAATTACCTACAGAAGGTATCAAACATGCCTCTTTGGTGAGGATGACAAGTTTATCAAAACATGAGATGCATTGTTCAACTATACTATATTGTTTAACATTGGTCAATGTTCCCAAATAATGAGTGTGTATTTCAAAGTGTTCATAAAGGTCCATGACAAATCGTGTCCAAGAAATATATCCCTGGGGGGAGTTCTTATTCCATTTACACCATTTCCATCATTCAATATCTAAATATAAGACACCCACATGAAATTTGATTAAGCCATAAGTGATTCCATGAAGGGAAAAATAAGTGTTCCATTTGAGGGACCCACCCTATGGGGTTGAATCCATCAAATTTGTTGAGATCCACTTTAGGATCCGATGCCATCGTTGAGTGAAAGGGTCATGTAAAAATGGGTTAGAGTGACTCCCCATGGGATTCAATTATTTATATCCCTATTTTTTGGGTGACTAGCCCTCATAATGATAACCCTTGAATTAAGTGTACATTGCCATGATTTGGGACAACTAGTATCATGGGATCAAGTCAAGTTTCACAAGATTTTCAATGATAGAATACAAGTTTTGCTTGATAGAGAACTCGTTGTGGTCTATTTTTTGTTTCAACTCATAACATCGATTTTCCAAGTAGGATACTTTTTTTGTCTATCTTGTTGACTCTAGTGGCCATAGAGATGGGGGTCCATAAGAAAAATGTTATTGGAGAGTTGTACCAAGTTGATCAACACTACATTTTTTATCTGGATTTATGAGAAGAATGAAAGGAAACCACATATATATAATTTTAACATAGAGACACAATGAACAATAATAGAGATACAATAAAACTTGACTTCTATTAAATAAGAAACATACGGAAAAATGTAAACTGCGGACTCAAAACAAGCTTACTAGAATGGTGGAAGCTTATCTCTAAGAAGATATGTGACGACTATGCTCATTCGCAAGAATATGAGTACAATGAGGCTCAGAAGGAATTTTTAAAATAAACATGAAGGCCAAAAACCTAGACATCTAAAAACCTAACTCTAGGAGATGAATCACTAAAAATCACGTGGGCCCCCTTGGGGTAAGTCAGTACATCAATTTCTTGGGGTCATAAATTTTGCATATGATCTCTCTTTAGGGTGAAAAATATATCTTTGGAAAAGTATTTACAAGTATATTACTCTAGGAGGATCAATCAGATCCTTTGATTATTTTGACGGTGCTCGATTGAGAAAAAACATCATTTAGGTCCACAAAATGGCCCAGGAAGTTCAGGAACCAAAAACCTGCTAAAAATAATAAGTGACCAAAAAAGTGTTTTGAGCCAATTGGACAAGGTGGATGGACATGTATATCCTCATGGATTAATCCTCCCCCCTTGGGAATCAAGGGTATCCATTTCATTGAGTGCCCCCATCAGATGAGGAAATTTTTGCTGAATTTGGCCCTAGGTGAGCCACTTGCCTTTGTGAAGGATCTTCCCTACTTTGATAACCAGATAACATTGGATCCTATGCTGGCAAGTTCCCTTGACCTATGTCCATGATATGATCAATGGATTATTGTTCCATCCAATGAATATTGAGCTATGTTGATGTCAATTGTTTTTCTATCTTCAAGGTGTCCAATAATGGTTTAAAATAAAGGCCAAAGGAGGTCCACATTGAACATTGGGTGAAATCCAAGGAAGGGGGGAAGATTGAGATAAGAATAATTGTGACCCACAACCTTGGTGATGGAGTAGAATCCATAGTAGAGTGGAAAAAACTTCTTATGAGGCCCCGTAAGGCATTCTTTCTGCAACTGCAACAAAACTTTGGTGCCCACCTAAAAATGGTGTCACACCCGATGTTGATGATGGCGTTGCTTGTACATGGCATTGGAATTATGTAAAATATCATAAACCTATTGACGGATGTGTTGGATCCCCTCAATAAGACAGGTGTCTTTGTCAACCTCAATTGGAGCATGCGATGAGTCTTCCTAAGTGTCCACAAGGTGTAGTACAACATTCATGGGACCCAATGGCTGAGATCCCAACCCCACCTGAAATGGGTTTTGTCCAGTTGAGATATGTATCAATATGTTGTAGTTGTATTGAACATAGGGAAGACTTTCATCCCAGGTGTGGGGGTGCTTGTAATTGTTCATGTGCAGGATGTGCATGATCATCTGATTGACGACATCGGTTTGGCCATCCATCTCGGGGTGGAAGGCAGTGGACCTGGTGAGCTTGGTGTCCAGCAGTGACCAGAGTCTCGACCAAAATGTGTTGAGGAATCGAGTGTACTAATATGAGATAATGGTTTATGGGATCCAAAAATGCACCCACACTCGTTCAAAGAAGAACTTGGTTGTGGCCTTCGCTGTGATGTTCTTCTTGCAGGAGACAAAAATTGCCATATTGGAAAAGAAATCAACCATCATGAAAAATCAGTCATATCCCCGCTTGGTGGATGGAAGACCTGACATGTATTCCATTGATATGGATTACCAAGGCCTATTAGGAGTAGTAAGAGGAGTATATATGCCTTGTTTCTTAGTGGTCGGTTTGGAAATAGTGCAGGCAGTGCAGGACCAGATATACTTGTTGACATCCTGTCAAAGTTTTAGCCAGTAAAAATTTCATTGCAACAATGCCACTCTCTTTTCCACATTGAATTGTCTTGACACCCGAATGTAGTGGGCTTCCCAAATTAAATTCACTCCCTCGCTTAATGGAATGAAAATATGACCTAGATGGCACAAGAACCTGTTCTGAAGATGGAAATTAGTGACATCTATGTTTGTACCTAACACCTGGTAGGTGTTGGGAAAGTCAGGATATGTCTCATAGAGGTGGGGCCATCTGGAGATCTCATGGCCACATGATTCTAAAACTGTGGTGAGTGTTTCGACTAGAGGTTGGCCGAGGAAATCAACAACTCGACTGGTACTTCATGTTTTATACTTGATGTTGAGGTGGAAATTATACAAATATGTGGACCACTTCTGATAGTGGTCATTCTGTAATTTCCCTTGTGTCTGCATGAACTACAATGACTTATGATCAGTGGGGATGATTGTTTCCTTCCTGAGAATGTAATTCCTCCATTGGCGGAAATCTTGCACAATGGAGTACATTTATTTTTCATAAGTAGGGTACCTACGGAAAACATTTCTTAGTGTCTCACTATGATAGGCCACAGGGTGGATGTGCTAAGTGAGGAATGCACCCACAACATAGTCTGAAGCATCTATCTTGATCTCAAAGGGTTGTTCCAGGTTAGGTAATGAAAGCATTGGGGCTTAAAACAAATGTTCCTTAAGATCATCAAATGATTTCTGTTAGGACAGGACCCACACAATTTTTTCCCTATCACCAATGTTGGTTACTTGGTCGAGGGCCCACACAATATAGGATAATCCTAAAATGAACCTGTGATACAAATTGACAAGGCGTAAGAATATATAAAGCTCAGTGAGCGTGGTTGGGGCTAGAAAACCACGGATGACTTGGATCTTGGTTGGATTAACATGCACACCATGTGCATCAACAATGTATCCTAGGTATAGGGACCTTTCCATCTTGAAGGATAATTTTTATAGGTTGGCATATATCTTTTGTTGTTGAAGACTGTACATAACATGTTGAATATGTTCCAAGTGTTCTTCCCAAGTCTTCTTGGAGATGAGGATGTCATCTAGATACACCACCACAAACAAATTAGCGAAATTCTAATAAATATCATCCATTATCAGTGAGAAATATTTTGGGGCATTTATCAAACCAAAGGGCATGACCAACCATTCAAAAAGACCTTCTTTTGAATTCAAGGAAATTTTCCATACATCTGTTTTTTTTATTGGGACTTGTTGGTAGCCAGAATTCATATCAATATTAATGAAGTATTTCCCCTCCTTAATATGATCAAGGAGATATTCAATTCATGGAATCGAGTACCGGTTCCTCACTATGATTTTATTTATTGCCCGATAATCAATGCATAGTCACCAGGTCCCGTATTTCTTCTGCACTAGCATGATTGATCTTCCACAAGGTGATTATCTGGGTGAAATGTTTCCCTTGAGGATAAGTTCTTGGATATAACGCTTGATATTCTCATTTTCTAGAAGAAAGCGACGATAGACTAGCCCATTGGGTTGCGATGCACCTTCGGTCAGATCGATGGGATGCTTGACCTGACAGTGTAGAAGTCAGATCAATGGTATGCGAAACCTAGTGCCATCATTGCTACCACAAGGGTCTAGCCCATTAATAGTGATAGCCATAAGAACCTCATCTTAGAAGAGGTCGTCAAGTAGCTATCCCTACCAAAAACACTACACCTGCATCCCTACAACATTTGTTGGGTCCTCCAATGAAGCGATCTCCACGTCAGCGAACATTGCCACCTGTCGTATTGGATCAATCCTTTCAAAGATGAGGTATTGTGTGATGTTTCTCCTCTCGATGTTTGTAATGTTGTTTTGTTCCAACCTTATTTATGGAAACGTCATGTTGTATATGAGTCTAGGCCTCACAGTGTTATTATTACTTTCAACAAGAAATTATATAAGATACTCGAGGCAGTCCCACCTAGTGTTATTTCCTTGATCTTTGCGAAGAAATTCAGGAAGGTCATCTCTCAGACCAAGAATTTTTTCTTCTTTGTGAATCTCTCTTAGAGTGAGAGAAATATAGTATCCAAATCCAGGGCCTCCATAGATGACCTCTCCATACAATAGAATCAAGTTGATAAGGTCTTGATAGAATAAAAATATATATCCTTCTCACCTACCTGGGTACTTGTGCATTTTCAAGTAAAGCATCCCACCGATATGACCCAAGCGCACCACTGCCCAATGAGATAGTCTACTTCCTCTGTTTGTTAGATAATTATGCGATCAAGTGGTAGATCCAAGAAATGTTCCATAAGGGGCACATTCATCCCATATCATCGCCCTATGGGAGACAAATTGTGCTGGTGCAAAAGAAATACAAGACCTGGGGACTTTGCATTGATTACCGAGCCCTAAATACAATCAGATTCATGAACTGATACTTGATTCCCATAATCGATGATCTTCTTGATCAACTCAAGGGGGGAAATTAATTCAGTAATATTTATCTAAAGTTTGTCCACCACCAGGTTCCCATAGGACAAAAATATCTATGGAAGGCTACCTTCAAGTCAAAATAAGGTCATATTGAATGGTTGGTCATGCCCTTTGGTTTGAAAAATGCTCCAACAATTTTCATGAGGATGATGGACGATATTGTGTGGCCTTTCACCAATAATTTTGTAATGGTGTATATGGATGACATCCTCATCTAAAACAAGACTTGGGCGGAACACTTGCAGCATATTTAACAGGTTTTGCACACCCTGCGGTAGCACAAGCTATATGCCAACTTGGAAAAATTCTCCTTCAACATGGAGAGGGTCCAATACCTAGGCTACATCATTCATCAACATGGTTTGAATGTGAATCCAACCAAGATAGAGTTCATCCGTGAATGGCCAGCCCCAACCACACTCACTGAGCTTTGAATCTTCTTAGGCCTTGACAATTTCTATTGTAGTTTCATGTTTGGATTCTCCCATATTGCATGGGCCCTCGGTCAACTAACCAAGGGTAGTGGTAAGGAAAAATTTGTGTGGGTCCCATACCAACAATAAGCATTCAATGATTTCAAGTAGCACTTGTGCTCAACCCCAGTACATTCATTACTGAACCTGCAACAACCCTTTGATATTGAGACACATGCTTTAGACTATGTTGTGGATTCATTTCTCACTCATCATGGCCACCCCATGGCCTATCATAGTGAAACACTATCAAATGTTGTTTGTAAGTACCCTAATTACAACAAATAAATGTACTCCATTGTGAAAGGATGCCACCAATGGAGACATTACATTCTCGGGAAGGAGAAAATAATCCACACAGATCATAAACCATTGTGGTTCATGCAAACTCAAGGAAAATTGCAAAATGACTACCATCAAAAGTGGTCCACATACCTGCAGCAGTTCCACCTCAAGATCAAGTATAAAACAGACACTACCAACTAAGTCATTGATTTCCTCAACCAACCTCCAGTCGCAAGAGTCACCACAGTGTTAGACTCTTCTGGCCACAAGACCTCTCGATGGCCCAACCTCTGTGAGACACACCCTGACATCGCCACCACATACTAAATGTTGGGCACAAGCTTAGTTGTTTCTAATTTCTATGTTCAAGATGGGCTATTATGCTAACTGGGCCCTCTCTTCATTCCATCAAGAGATCAAGCGAAGATGGTTTTGGAAGCCCACTATAGTCGGGTGGAAAGACACTTCGACATCGAAAAGATAGTGGCAGTGCTGCAGAAACATTTCTACTGGTCAAAACTTTGATAGGATGCCAACAAGTATATCAGGTCCTGCACTGCCTGCATCTCTTCTCATAGATAAACCACCTCCATTCTAGCAAGCTTTTTTTATGCTGCAATTTACAGTTTCAACAAATTTTTTTATTGAATAGAAACCAATTTTATTGTATCTTTTTTATTCTATCTCTGCTACTCTTGTTTCTGTGTGTTAAGAATAATAATAATTTGTATTCATTTTCATTCTTCTCATAAAATATAGATTAACCTACATCATCCAAACAAAAGTTAGAGTTAAAATATCTTATTTAAATTTACAAAATTCATTATAATTAAAAGCTAGAGTATCCACTTAACTATTGGCTATGAATGTTGATAGAAGATGATGGCATGCGATGAAGAGGTGAGGTGGAGGGAGAAAACAACATGTGATGGAGAGGCAGGTTGACGGAGACTGTAGTGGAAGCGATGAAGGGTGATGAGGAGGTTGCAAGTGACAACAACTAGTTGGTGGGCATACATCAGAAAGTTATGCAAAAGTGTTGGGAGCAATAAAGTAAACTACAATCCACTTGAGGACTTGATGAATTGGATAAAAATGGAACGTAAATATTAATCCTATATTGATCCTA
>SNQJ01S0021785.1:79934-95051 GCA_010110895.2 Picea sitchensis | reverse complement strand
GATACTATTTATTATAGTATCTCTGGGTGCAACCACACGTTCGACCACTACCTCAAGGTGTCCCCATGGCTCCAGGTAAAGCCCTCACGAGAATTGAACCTTGCCCAATAGTGAAAAACTCCTTGCTTTCCACCATTGGATCCAACCCCTTTGGGCCAGCTCATTTAAACATTGTACACCTCACAACTCAAGAGTTATTTCCCTTGGATACGACGCTCCTTCCGACTTCAACATCACATTGTCATAAAGGAATAGCTCCATTTGTAAAGTCTGTTAAGGTTACTCTGCACATTCACCTCTTGTGAGTGTAGATGCTAGCAGATATCTCCTACGTCCCGACTGTGTAGTTACGCCACCTTGTGGTGGTGCTAGCATAGTTGCTCCAAAGTTTGTTCCCAGAGAATTTATGGAAAGAAACCTTGGCTACCAAACCAGACAAGATAGAAAATGGTGCTAGGGGACGAACTTGGCTTGGAGGAAGCGATTACCTTAGCGCTGAATGCTCTGGTCGGGAGGTTTTCATATCACTCGCGGCGTACCACTCTTCTCTTTACCTAGGTAAAGACGAACTGTATACCCATTTTTGGTTATGCGCCGGAGTTATTTTTCCTTCCGAGAGGTTGGTTTGGCTTCAAGTTTCATTCGCCGGACGATGCAACAAAGATTCTAGATAGATTGTGGTCCTATGACGGGGGGAGTTTGATGCTCAAATGGTGGAGGATATCCTTTGATCCCACACAAGAATATTTCCAGTTTAGGCACTTGTGGGTTCTCCTACCTGGTTTACAATTAATATTTGGAGTGTTAAGGCTCCGACGACTATAGGGAATGCACTAGGTCGATTTATCAGCATTGACGAACAGTCACTTGGTGCACCTGACATAAAGTTGGGAAGGGTATTGGTGGAGATTGATATCCACTCGAGTTTGTTGGAGACTCTGGATATACAGTAGAGAGGCCAGTTATTTTCTCAAAGGCTGGACTACTTGGGCCTTCCCTTCTGTTGCACTTTTTGCCGAAAGACCGAACATTTGATAAGTTCTTGTCAGGGTATCATGGAGGAGGAGTTAGAAAACTCACGAATCAGGAAGATGCCTAGATGTGACTCGACTGGGATGGATTCTTTTACACAGGAAGTCCACCATTATGAGACCTCAGACTCTCCTACCCTTTCAGGTTCCGACACACTTACAGGTAAACTCAAAGCTTTATGTCCCATTTTTTTTTTATTCTCTTACGTCTTGGGAAAAGTTAGCTTTGGACTCGTCAACACAGTCGAGGGCTGAGCCCTTGATTTCTCCCTGTATACTTGTGTCGGTTACAAAGGTTGTCTCCTCTTCCTTAGAGTATTTTGCACAAACCTTGTTGGGGGACAGGGCTTCGAAAAACCCGAACATGAATAACACTACTCAGGAGGAGACTAGGTTGTGTCTTCCAGCTCCTACCAACTCCTTTCTTGGGATGGGGGCACCCATAAATGATGCCGAAGAGAATACCGAGGGAGCTTGGATGGAGGTGGAGGAGGGGGGAAAAGATCCATTTTTTTCTCTCGGGTAACAGGGAGACTGAACCGGGTGACTGCACTTTGGGAGAGACCCTAGACTGGTTGGTCCCACTACTTCGTGAAGTGGATGCTTCTATTCCACTTTCTACTTTTTAGGGTAAAAATGTTTTAACTCTTTCAGGTTCTACTAAACTAATTGGTCAGTTAAGGAATTGTTTCGGGGGGGTTGGGACTAGTTATGCTTGGTCTAGGGGCCTAGGTTTCAAGACTTCTCCTATAAAGACGAGAAGTGCTCGCAAAAAGGCTACTCTCTCTGCTGATACACCTGACCCACACTCTACTACTGTTATAGACTCTGGGGCGCTTAGAGGCATGAAAGCCATTTCTTGAGAAAAACCATGATCTTACTCTCTTTAAACATTAGAGGGGTGGGGGGATCTCTGAAATTGGCCTCCGTGCACAGATTACTTAGAAAAATCAAACTTGACATTATTTTTTTACGAGAGACGCTTGTAGAAGAGGAGAAGGCATGTCATTTTATGTTAAAGCGTGTTCCTAGCTGGTATTCATGTGTTTTTAGCTCTGTGGGAAACTCAGGTGGCCTCTTGGTGATGTGGGACCCTAACAAGTTTGTTCTAGAACCTTCACTCTGCAGCGGGGGGATTTTTATTACTGGCATCTCCTTAGAAAACAACAAAGATATCAGTTTACTCAATGTATATGGACCCTACAGTGGGAGACAATTTTTTTGGGATCGGGTATCGGCGAATGGGTTGCTGGTAGCTAAAAATTTGATTCTTGCAGGAGATTTGAATTTCACTACAGGGGTTGACGAGGTTTGGGGAGCGACGACTCAACTGGACAAGCTTGTAGATTATTTTAAAATTATGCTCTAGGACTATCATTTGGTGGACTTGATCCTGGATGATGTGGTTCCTACGTGGAGGAATGGCAGAACTGGGGGGGGGNCAGGCATTGCAAAACGATTGAATCGTATCCTAGCTTAATTTTTTTTATTAAATGATGTGGGTAGGTACTGATCATGGGTGGATATTCCCTACGTCTCGGACCATGCACCAATGATAGCCCATTTTGATTTTCAACAGTTTCCGGTGGCTTACCCATTCAAGTTAAACCCATCATGGATGGGAGAGGATGAATTCTAAACTACTATAAAAGAGTTTTTGATGGATACTGGTTTCCTGGTGGAATTGTATTTCCAACACAGATTTGTGTGGAAACTAAAAGTGCTAAAGGCTCAGATTAAAACCTGGGCAAGACTCAAGCGGCATGCTAAGCTATATAGGCTGGAAACGTTGGAGGAGGAACTCAGGGTGGTTTACTCGGGTCTGTCGAGGGATGGGATGAACACTGCAACTGACTGTCATTTGAAAGCCTTGGAGGCAGAGCGTAATTAAATCCTTTTACTTGAAGAGGAATACTGGAGACAAAAAAGTCGAGAAATTTGGCTGAATTGTGGGGATCAGAATACAATTTTTTTTCACAAATATGTCAGCGCTAGAAGGAACCAGAAACACATATGGGAGATAAATGATGAAAACGATCAGATCCATAGAGGACAAGAGGCTCTTAAAAAAGAGGCCACTATATATTTTAAAAAGTTGTTCGAAGTGGACTCTCTTGCTTCACCGATGGAACAAGTGAACTTAGCCAGGTTATTCCCTCGTTTTGTCTCTATGGAAGACTCCTTGCTCATTGACTGTCTGGTCACGAAACAAGAACTCTGGGAAATCTTAAAATTATTTGCTAAAGATAAAAATCCAGGCCCAAACGGCTGGACGATCAAGTTTTTCACCCACTTTTTTGAAGTTGTAGGAGATGAACTAGTTGAATATTCTAGAACCAGAGGTAAGATTCAAAGCTCACTAAATTCTACCTTCATGGCGTTGATTCCAAAGGAGAATAATCCTCGGACCTTCGGGGATTTCAAACCCATTGCTGTCTGTAACTTATGCTATAAGTTGATTTCAAAGGTGATTGCTAATAGAATCAAACCTATCCTTTCGAGGGCATTGTCGAGCGAACAACTTGGTTTCTTGAAGGGCAGGCAGATTTTGGATGCCATTGGGATGGTGTAATAATGTCTACATAGTGTCAAAGCAAAGAAGCAAAAAGCACTTATTCTAAAATTGGATTTAAAAAAATCATATGACTATGTTAGTTGGGATTTCCTGCATCTAATTCTTGTACAAAAATGATTCAATATCCTTTCTATTAACTGGATTATGAGTTGTGTTGTTAGCTCCTCCTTTGATGTCCTGATAAATGGTGATACCTCCCCATTCTTTCATAGTGAACGTGGACTACGAAAAGGGTGTCCGTTCTTTCCCTTGCTTTTCATCGTTATCATGGAAAGCATTAGTCTACTACTGAAGAAAGGACAAGCAGAGGGAAGCTTGACTGGGGTCAAGGTCTCCGGGGTCTTAAAAATTCTACATCTTATATTTTTCAATGATGTTCTTATCATGATAAAGACATCTATTGAAGAGTGGTTGGTGATTAAAACATTACTGGAACTTTTCTGTTGTGCCTCGGGATTAACAATTTTTTTTAATAAATCAACTTTCCACCACTCGGGGATACAAGGAGAAGCTCTGGAGAGATATAAGGAAGTATTTTCATTCAATTTCATGGAGTTGTCCGAGGGTTTTAGATATTTGGGGTATTTCATAAAAGTGAAAAAAACTTCTTTCGAAGACTGGAGATGGCTTATCATAAAATTTGAAAACAAGATTAAACATTGGTGTAATCGTTGGTTATCACTTGGAGTTCGTTGTACTCTTGCAAAGGCAGTTTTAGAAACTCAATCTGTATATTGGATGACCCTTGCGGTGGTCCTAGTTTCTGTCCTCTCAAAGATTCGAAAATTGATCCTTGACTTTGTTTGGATGGGTGGTGGTAAAGAACATGGGTTACATCTCTGCAATTGGGAGATACTTGCAAAGCCGAAACACTTAGGAGGTCGGGGTACGAGGAACCTCTTCATTTTCAATTGTGCATTAGCTGCAAACTCCTTATGGCATGTTCCGATGAAAGATGGGATATGGAATCAGGTGATAAAAGACAAATACCTTTCATACTCCTCAGTGGCTACTTGGATCAGAACAGATACAGCTTTTCAATCCTTGGTCTCGCAAATATGGAAAAAAATGATGAAATCGTTGCCTCTCATTACACACTAGATAAGTTGGAAGCTTGGAAATGGTTATTCCGTTCTAATCGGCATGGACAAGATCTTGGACATTGACAATTCTTCTTTACTATCACGAGATCTCTTGTTGACACTAAAAAATAAAAAATATCCATTACCTGTATCAAGCCAAGGCACAATCCTCCTTGGGTTTCATTACAAATCAGTGGAGAAACAACGATGAGCCGGGACTCTCAGGATCCTTGGCTACTGAATGACATTCTTTCGCCAAGGTGCTTATTGACACTGGCGTCCATCTTCAAACTAGAGAAGATTTGTTAATATAGATTGGTGGTGACCAGTCGGGTTTTCTCACGGTAAAACATGTTTATAACGCCATGGTAATAAAATTCTGGCCACGATGGACAACAAGGTGGCGTAGAAAGATGTGGTATTGGGATCTAACCTACAAGATCAAACTTTTCCTTTGGCTGGCTTTGGAGAACAAAATCCTAACTTGGGATACTCTGCAGAAAAGAGGATGGGAAGGCCCGAGCTTCTTCCCACTCTGTCGCAGGGACGAGGATACTGTATTACACTTGTTTGTAAAATGACCTTTCACTCTCCAACTGTGGAATTTTTTATTTATTGTTTTTAGTCTTGCTTCTCCTTGAGGAGGTATCTCTTTAACAAATTGTTATGAAAATTGGCTGAAATTGGAAAAAGTCTATATTACCCTTCCATCATTGGCTTGTTGGTATATCTGGTTGGAAAGAAACAAGTGTATATTTGAATCTCGCACTCCTACAGTATAGGGAGTTGGCATTAAAATCAGAAGGATGGTGGAAATTCCCAGTGCACAGTGTTTACAAAAAAGAATTTGCAAAAGAATCAAGAAGTCACCTGACAATACTTTGGCATCTATATGTTGGTTTGATGGTGTTGGGAAAGAAAATGGTATCCTAAGTGGGGCTGGGGGTATCATTAAGATATCTGGAAATACTATTTCTAAGTGGACTTTCAACTGTGGGATGGGCACAAACACTAGGGCATAACTACGTGGGGTGTGGGCTACCTTATCTTTAGCACATCGGTTGGGTATAGATAAGCTACATGTCCTGGGGGATTCAAAGACTGTGATAGATTGGTTAAACTACAAGAGAAATTTACAAGTATCTTCACTTTAGGGTCTGGATAGATAAGATCCAAGATCTTTTAACATTATTCAACATCATTAGATTTGATCATATCTACATGGAAAAGAATGTGGAAGCAGACGTACTATCAAAAAAATCACTCCAGGTTTCAGAAGGGAGGATCCATTTCAGCAAATGGAAGGATGGTCACGAGGGCCCCCCACTATCTTTGCGTCTCTACCTGTGATCAAGATAGCATAGCAGGGATGTCTATGTCTTTTTTGAGAGATCTGGATTTCTCCATATTGTGCTTTCATAAGTCACCATGGACTTTCTTCTTTTTTGTTTTTTGGTTGGCTATTTTGATGAGTCTGACTATATGTAACTAGTACTTTTGTAGGACTACGTGTTATGTCTATATGGTATGTGTATACCTTTTGAAAATGGTTGTAATAGCACAACATTATACTTTTTTAGAAATACAATTCCTTTTTTAGAAATACAATACAAGATGGCTGTAAATTTTCTGCTGGAAAAAAGCTATAGAGATAGTGCAATACCTTTCGAAGTTAGAAATAAAAAATAAAATGTGAAAAACAACATCAAGCATCACAACTTGGAAATCAAAGTGGTATAAGGAGCCAACGAACTCATTAGAGTTTAACTGATATGATTAATTTTCACCAAATGCATTAATAAACATGCCACCATTGAGTTGTCGTAGTTATACTTAACATAAGTGGCAAGTAAGGATCAAAAGTTTGGCATAGGTTATGTTTGCATGACATGGTACCATTATGCCACCTTTGAGTTGTCTAAGCTATACTTAACGTAATTGGCAAGTTAAGCCTTAAAATTTTGAGATAGGTTATGTTTGCATGACATGGTACCATTACATTACCTATGCATGCAAGTAATGGCCAAACAATCTGCAATAAATAGAGAACATGACACAATACATCTGAGACTAGCAATGCAATGCCATTCCTTTCTTAGTCATGAGGGAAGGTCTAAGTGGAGATTTGATCTCCACCAATGTGTAGGCAATAAAGTCACGACAAACACAAACCACCACCATAGCTCTCATTATGTGAGAGCCCATATCACACTCTTAATTTGGTAGGCATGTCAAAGTCGATTTATAGTTGGCAAACTATAGTAGTAGGAGTGGTTCACTTGCATGAGGAATTAAATGGAAGTTGAATGCACAATGATATTACTAAGGATTACATGGTTGCATGCATAAAAGTATTTGTTACAATCACATTGGGAGGAGCGAAGTGTGCAATAAGACTTCAAATTCTCGGCAAATAAGATATCGAATAAATGATATTTGAAATAAAATATAAACTAGACACTCGTACCGAGTGTTTTCAATTACAACAAAATGTGAATGCCTGAAGTTTGATTATGAATACACTTAAGGACAAGGCCTAATATAGATACAACCTGCAAACATTACTGCCTCTATTTGTATCATGCAACTTGTATGCGTGCATCCATCCATAGAGCCATTGTAGAAGCTTGTAAATCCCATGTCAATACATCTTTCAGGATTATAATTTATTTGAGGTGGGAATAAATGATACTAACACTCTAGAGTATGTGGGATATGGCGGATTACATTCCTAGGGGATAGCATATGGGAAAATAATAGAATCATTCATATCTATAAATAAATACTACATGGAGAAAAAGAAACCGTGACTTAATTATACCACCCACGGCGTAGCGATGTTGTCGTCATTTCCACATGGCTTGATCCATCGAGGAAACTATCATGGACATCCCACCCTGGGTCGCTCTCATTTTTTCCATATTTATCGCCCACCCTGCAACAACATAGTTCAAGCCAATTCCTCCATTAATAGCATTGTAGGCATGAACAACAATATATATATATATATATATATATATATATATATATATATATATATTACCTAGATTCGGATCCATGCCCCTATTTTTTAGTTATCTGTATTCCTTGCATACAACATAGTGCTCACAAAAATAATGAACAAGACAGTCTCCACAAGGCTCTTCCACTAAGTTGAATTTGGCATGCAACTTCGTTTTGTAGGAATACGAATAACATGGGGTACAACAACACAACAAATTGTACACTAGTCCGCTACGACAACACGTTGTAGAAAGAAAGGGAAAAAAAGCATAGAAATGTTCTCGTCTCATCAATATAATATAATATGGAGATCATAGAACTAGTATTAAATATCTTGTTGCCTTTTGTTTTACATTTCTATGTTTACTTACAGGTAGAATCATTATCGATTATCTCAACAATCTAGCCAAAGGCAATGTAGGGGTACGAACATGTGAGACAACATGCAATACTCATGACAACATTAGTTAATTGATTGTACATAGAAATATTTTCCATGTAAATGTAGTTAGACACATAAATATAACAATGAGATACAATAGTAGTTAGCAATATAGTTTGACTTAGTGGAACTGAATTAAATATCTCATGGAAAAATGTTGCCTTGAAATAATTAGTTCAAACCTTTGAAGTAGCTCACTCAACTCACTATATATATTTAAAAGAATGCAAGAATGTACATACAACCACCACAATATTCACTGCAGTTGCAGAGTTAGTGGTCCATGTGGTGGGAGGACTCTACTGCTATTGTTGAGCATTGTAAGGAACTTCGACAATTGTTGTAGGGGGATACATTAGAGGAAAAGTAGGCAAAAATAAAAATAAAGTTGCTCTGAATTGAATTAGGAAAAAATCTATTTTGTATGTTGTTGTTGTTCCATGTCATGTGTTATCGATCTACTATAATTACATATCTACTATTAAACTGATTTTACTTCTCTATGGAGACTTCAGATTGATCATTTTACCATCGTTGTATGTGTAAGAGACGTAGAGGTTGATATAAATTAAATAAATGACAATTCAATACGCACTGCACAAACCTAAAGAATGAAATATAAATTAATATTTGAAACTGGTCGACATAAAAAATATTTCTCAATCCCAAGAAAGTCGTCGTTGGTGTCACAATAAGGATCCAAATCAATTAGCAAATGGTATGGGAAATAAATAAATTTAAATATTTAAGAAAAATAATAAAATTTAATGTCTAATGTAAAATTATGGAAAACATGTAAAATATTTTGGTCAACTAGTAAAGTAATAAGCAGCCAATGAAGATTTTATTGCTATATACATCGCCTTCGATAAGTATAATAATTTATAAAATCTTCCCACATACTTCATTAATTAATGACATGTGTGTACAACTGTGTACATGTTTTAGGTCCTAGGCACCACCCCATAGGTAGGTAAAGGAGAGAGATGACTTAGACAACAAACCATTAGTTTTTCTCTTCTCGATACATTACTATTTAGATGTTAGATATTCTTTTGTCTAAGAGTTCTTGAAAACCTAGCAACATATATAACGGAATTAAATTTGAAAAAACTAGCATTGACGTTCCAAGGATTAGAGATGACAAGAAAGTGACAGGTGTTGAGTTTATCCACCCTTCTCATTTTCTTTAGTGCATCGACAATACTATGGTTAGGATTGATGAATATTGTGCACTTACCACTTTGTGATTTTCACTCTATTTCTTAGTAATCCATTTGTGGTTACTCTCTACAGTTTCAATTAAGAAAGCAGTTGAGAAATCCAAGTGTGGATCCACTTTTGATCCTTGCTGGCTCAAAATGTCATGCATACAATGCAATAGTAAATCAACGAACTACAAGGGTAGTTACATGATACCAGATGCCATGAAGAGGAAGCTCAATGCATTGGAAAATGCATCAGATTTCTTTTCCAAGTTTTGGAAGGATGCTAATGTGGGGAGATGGGTATCATCGATTCTCTAAGCTCGGAGTAAACATAGTGCTTGGATCTTTTAATGGAAATGGTTGCATGAATAAATTTGTGAAATGTTCAAGCGTTCTCTATTTGGAAGGGTTGGATGCCAATGAACAAGTTAGAAAAGCATTCAAGAAAATGTCAATTCATCTCTACAATTATGGAGAAGTGTATTGATGTTGTTTCCTTGTATTCAAATAAAATACATGTACTTTTTTGTTTCTCAATGTTGGAGCATTTTGAAATTATGGTTGATTTTAAAGTTCACAAATTGTTTGTATTCCATATGTTTGTTGAGCATATTAAGGGGGCAAAGTTGCGTCTCATAAATGATATAAATCGATATTCACATAACTAATAGAATGCTAAATAGGAATTTCTGACTATAGACAGAGCCCTTTTGATGCAGTGTGTTAAACATAGCATATCCCTAACTCCTTATCAGTTTCAATGGTTTCTTTAGATGCTCTCTCTCAATATTTAAAAATATGTAGAAAATAATTGAAAACATTTTTCTTTGTTTGCAAGTTTAATGGTGTTAGTATAGGAACCTTCTCAATCTGATTTTATCTAACCATGAAGACTTTACATTAACTTACATCCTCTACATTTTATCTAGCCTATGCATTCTACCTTCGTGTTGCTAGGATTTTCATGTTGTTTCCACGTGGCATGGATCTCGACCCTAGAGTGGGTCATTATCCCCCTTCAAATGTAGAGGCTTTGGCCTTATGCACCCTCATTGTATCCTTTGGGAAATCCACGAAGTCACATCCCTCTCACTTCGTCAATAAACTGGACAACATTCTAGAGGTTCCTCTTCCAGTTTCCACCTCTCCACATATGGCTCTTTCTCTCCCTAAATGAGGCCTGAATGGCTAGTTTACTGGGATATGGACTTCCCCCACATATATGGCCAACTAGGTAAAAAAGAGCTAGTTGGTTTTAATAAAATGCCAACTCACACATTACTTCTATGGTAGAGAATTTTAGGCTTTCTTGTTTGAAGCAAAAGAGGATAAAGATCTCATATTAAGAACTAGTTTGTATTTCTTTGGTACCAGAGTAATGTATTTGAACAAATGGACCCCTGACTTCAACCCTAAACTTGATGTTCCCTCTATTGTTCTAGTTTGGGTTCGTCTCCCACATTTACCTCTTCATTACCAAAATGAAGATTCACTCCGGATCATTGGAACACTTTAGGACGCTATATAAACAAATATAAACCCAAGGATGGGATGTTTTCCTATGCTAGGATATGTATTGAGGTTGAATTATAGAAAGGTCTTTCAAAAGAGATCGTTCTAACCCTCGACAAACTGAAACATGTCCAGTAACAAGATTATGAGCCACTGCCTTTCAAATGCAAAACTTGTCATGAATCTGGTCACTTCATGAAGGATTGTAAGAAAATACTTCCACTATCCCAATTTATCCCTTAAAAGGAAGACCAGTGGCAAGTGGTTAAAAAAAAGATGGGTTCCAAGCAACATACCACCTCAAATGTACTGCAATCAGCCTATCATCTTCATGTAAATTGGTTCCTATTGGGTCAAAAAAAGTTGCAATCAAGAGCCGAGAAGCATTGGTGATGCTTAGCTCAGATTCAAGGAAACACAGTTTCATCTCCAAAACACAAACCCGAGGAAGGAAAAATAGGTTCAACGACTAATATGTTCGAATCACTTTTTTTAGAAGATTCGAACTCATGTGTAGAAGTGGTTGAATCCTCATTCAAAACACCCACATCCTCATTTCAACTCGAATCGTTTATTTTCATTGAATCTCATGTTAATCCTTCATCGTCAACTAATGAATACCTCCTTTTGGATCGCTAAGAGGAAATCGACCATACCTTTGACAAGCCCCAACTTTCTTCAAGTATCTTGAAAAGGAAAAAAAAAACAATCAACAATTAGAAGAGGAGGACAAAGAGGAGGATGAATAATAAAAGACAACCCAAAAAGGCAAGAAGAAAGTCGACAAAAGAAAAAAAGGGAAGAAATAACAAACAAAGAAAAAATCTTGGGTATCCATACAACCATAGAAAAGTCATTGGGAGATTGAACTTTGAGTGGAAAGAACATGGAGTCAATGCTCCACCATTGGGTGGAAGTCATAAACCTACATCTATTAAATAATGAATATTGTCTCCTAGAATTGTTGAGGAATGGGTATCAATTTTAAAGAGGAAGCTATGAGAGATTTAAAAAAACAAAAAAACTATCTATCCTCCTACCCAAAGAGACCAAGCTCAAAGAAATGTAAATTCTAAATCTTGGGAAAATGCATCAAAACATGAGTGAGGGAATAATGCTAAGTTCCAAAGGAGCTTCAGAAGGTATTTTCACCCTTTGGGACAATTCTTCATTTCATCTGGAATACTCTAATCAAACACAAAATTGGATCCTATCATGATTTGTACATCAGAACACAGGTACTCACTATAATATTTTTCATGTATACATGCGTGGAACCTATAAAGAAAAAGAGGACTGTTGGTGTTCTCCATAGGGTTTGAAAGACTCTTAATTTTTTAAGAATAACATTGTAGTCGAGGACTTCAATGTGATATTGAATAGTAAGGAAAAAAGACGTAGCAACATAGTCAGAGAACCTTTCAGAGAAAATATGGAAGACCTCATGATGGATTGGGGTTTAGTTGATGCCAAACCAATGGAGGGGAAATACATATGGAATAACAAAAGAATATGATGAGACCATATCACTACTAGATTGGAATATTTCCTTATTTAGAGTGATATCTTGCTAAGCAACAACATCATCCCATCGACTGTCTCTGACCATAAGGAAATTTCTCTTCAAGTCCTCTCATCTCTAGACTTCGGGCCACTTCTATTAAGGTTCAATCCTCTCTAACTTCATATCCTCTAGAGTGAACCTCTTGGCCACTTCAAATCTATTATCATAATGTAATAAACAAATAGATATAATATACCTTAGGTATATTGCATCCCCATAGTTATAGAGATTATTTCAAAGGAATGGGGGACGTGGGATCACCCACTTTCATTTGGGAGAATAAACTAAAATCAATGAAGCTCACCTTCAAGGAATGGGAAAAACTCTCATACATCTCCTTGGAAAAGGGAAGAATTGCAAATCCAGTCTTAGCTTGAAGCACTTTAGGTGACAATGGAAGTGGAAGACATTTCAAATCAACATCGGGAAGAAGAAAGAGTCCAATGTAAGAAGCTACATAAAGCATTCAGATCGGAAGAAGAAACGTGGCATCTCAAATCTTGGAGCTTGTTGCTACAACCTAGGAATAAGAATACCTCATTCTTTCATCAGTAAGATAAAGCCAAAGTTTAGAAAAACAATGTAAAAAAAATATTGTTAGAAGATGGCTCTAGTTTGAGAGACTTCCTAGCAATCAAGGAGGCAGTGAAAAAACACTTTGAGGCATTGCACACTGAACATGAAGAGGTAGATCCTAACTCCATTGTTGCAATGCTAGAGAACATCCCCCATTTGATTTATGAAGATAAAAATGTTGATATGAACAAAAGAAGAAATCATCAAAACTGTTTAGGGTCTAGCCCCTGACAAAGCTCCAGGACCTAATAGTTTCTCCATACATTCTTTTGGGGCTTACTAAGATATAATTATATTTACTTGAAGCACATGCCATAATATGTCTATAAGAAACCTTAAATGGGAGCAACCCAAATTCCTCTTTTCTTAAATTGATCTCAAAAGAGGAAAATCCAACATCATTCTTTAGATTTCAACCTAACAGAAATCATGACAGACATGTTAAAAAATATTCTCCCCAAAATAATCTCTGATAACCAAGGTGGCTTCATGTAGAAATGCCAAATCATTGACAACATAATCATGGTTCAAGAGGCAATACATTCAAGTAGGTATAATAAGGACAAAGGAATGATCATTAAAATAGATATGGCCAATGCATTTGGACCTTTCGTTTTAATTTTCTAAGTAAATTTGATTTAATAATAATTTCCTTCAATGGTTTTTTGCTTGTAACAATGGACCATGGATTGCACCCTTAGTAAATGGGAGACCAACTGAATTTTTTAAAAGCAAAAAAGGATTGAGGTAGGCGTGCCTACTTTCCATGTTATTGTATATTATAATGGTAGAGACATTGAGCTGAAAGTTGAATTCGAAAGGGCCTCAAGTAGTTTGTTGGGAACAAAACTAGCCAGAGGAGTTAAAAGTATAAATCATTCACAATTTGTAAACGATACACCTCTACTTGGAGGGGATTCAACCATTATTATTGAGTGTTCCAAATGCATTATGGATCATTTTCTCAATGCTTTAGGAGGCAAAGTAAATAACAGTAAAATCCAAATCTATCGTTGAATACCAAACCACATCTCCTTCACACGATATCCATAATATTATCATTCCCTTACAAAGATTCTAAGGCCTCCTTTAAGTATCGTTGAAATCCAATCTCACTCAGCAACCCCTCTACTCAGTCTTGACAAGGAATAATCAGTAAGATTAAGTCCAAATTCCAGTTGTAGGGGTCTTAGTGGCTGAACCCAACATGCAAGGTGGTTCGCATCAAATCTATGTTTATTTCCCTTCCAATCTACCAATGTCCATACATGCTTTCTCCAATAAGAATTATGCATCAAGTTTCAAAATAAATTTGTAAATTCCTCTGGAAGCGAGGAAAATCAAACCAAAAAAAGTTCCATTTGGTTAGATGAAACATTGTCCGATCTCCAAAAGATAGAGGCATATTGGGAATCAAAGATCCTAAAACCATGAATATGGCATTGGGAACAAAGTTGGCATGGATAATTATTTATGGTAAGCTAGAATGGTGGAAAAAATTCATGCTCAAAAATTACTTTCTAGGGAATCACAAGAGATGCCTATACAATATGTTGGAGAGCAAGTAAGGGTCCCATGTTTGGAAATTACTCGAAGTTGTAGCACCACTAATCCAAACCAAACTTACTTGGGTGAGAGGCAATGGAAAATCGATCAACATTTGGAAGGATAACATTATGGGGAATCCACCTCTAGAGCACAACATGAACTTCTCCCTTTGAAAAAAATGGATTGAAAGTCAAGATATTCTCACTTTGTTTAACATCTTGATTTGAGTTGAAGAAGATGATCGTTGGTCTGGTTGGTCCTTCATCTCACCTCTTTCTTAATCTCATATCGTTTTGTTTTTATACTCATTTGATGCAAGTTTTCATACTCATTTTATGTTTGGGGATTGCATGCAGGTGAGCATTTTTTGTTTGTCATTCATCTAGAAGAACATGATGAAGGTTATGTTGATGCAAGGAATGCAAAAATCCCTACTCATACATTTTCGAATCTCCTCAAGCTAGGTGAGATAGGCAGGATTATAACCCTAGGTTTAGATCCTGTCAAAATTCTCGATTAGACCTCAAGAACTAAGGTTCTCTCTCTCTCTCTCTCTCTCTCTCTCTCTCTCTCTCT
>SNQJ01S0021785.1:57153-69418 GCA_010110895.2 Picea sitchensis | reverse complement strand
TTGAATCAGTTGTTACTGTGCTTAAAAATTTTTATGGCTATTGAAATATTATTAACCATCTCCAAGTGATCATCAAGATTATGCAAGATATGAGCAGCATAAATAACAAACATCAATCACACATATGATATATACATAGACAACTATTCACGAGGAAACCCATAAAGGGAGAAAACCTCTTATTCTTCGAATGATAGGCAATCTTTTAAGTTCTGTACATCATATTTCTTTGAGAACCAACTCAAAATGAGGCAATAACCTCTTCTCTAACAAGCTGCAACTTGCTGAGAGAACCAACTATTTGGTTTCTCTAGCACCCACTAGAAGTAAGCACCAACTCGCTGAGTGTTCCAGCACCAACTGGATGGAAGCACCAACTTCCAGTCACACAGGCACCAACCTGCATAACATAGAACAAAGGTTCTCCCTTGCACCACTCTACCACCCTGGTTTTTCTGGCTGCAACCAGATGGAAGCGACAACTCCCTGTGTTCAAGCACCCACTTGAAACTCTGAGGACAAGAGTCCTCCCTAGAATCACTCTACCACCCTGAAATATAAATCTTTGCTTTCTGAAATTAATTACAGTGATACATAATTTATCAATGGCTTACCAGTCTCATCATTGTTCTGCTACACTGCTCTGCTCTGCCTGCATCAGTGTGTTCCTGATCACATCTTCTTGCACTTAATTTCTCGTACATTCTGCTATTTTTACCATTTTTGCTATGTCCATCTCATGTTCTTCATCTCTGCATTTTCTCCCTCAGTTCATGCTGTAAACGCCATTGCTTACAATTCGACTACTTTTTACAGAGAAACAACAACCTCTCTCTGTCACGACATTTTTCTTTTATTGCTGCTCTCATCATTTGTTACACTCCGCATCTCCAATGCTCAAGTTGGGAACCTCAAAAACTCTCAGGAATCATGCTTCCAATGCTCAGGAACAATGATTCAATCGCTCAGGAACAATGATTCAGTTAGTGTAACTGAATTGTAACTGATCAAGAAATCATGAGATGAAACAACAACCCTTTGATCAGATTATGTTTGATCAGCGCCGTTGGATTATATACAAATAGGCTTTTTGACTTTTCAACGCGTAACCTTTGATGTGGAGCCTAGCAACATTAACTCCTTCCTCAATCTTCCGCTGATGTGACCTTGGGCGATGCTCTCATGTAACCACGTGATTGCGGGCGCGACCAAATGTGGTTTGAGGGCAATACGCTTTTTGCCCCGCAATTCACTACAGAGATCCACGTATGCCTTTGGCAATACCATGGTTTTGATTGCGGCCCGCTCATGAAAAATTAATGTTAAAATATTGTGTAACTGCAAAGAATATTCTTATCCCCTTTTGTGGATAAAGATAAAATATATTTATTATTGATTAGATCAATCCCCTTTTGTGGATAAAGATAAAATATATTTATTATTGATTATATCAATCCCCTTTTGTGGATAAAGATAAAATATATTTATTATTGATTAGATCAATCCCCTTTTGTGGATTGATCATGTCAGGCATTGTAATTGACCAAATCCCCTTTTGCGGATTGGTCAAGCCCTAATTGTAATAGGCAAAATAAGAAGTCGCCCCCATAATATATTAAAGAGGCCCCAAAATATATTAAAGGTGGTTATAACCACCCAAAAGAAGAAGTCGACCCTGCCAGTGAAGAGACACTTCCACATGTGCCAGAATTGTATAAATAAGAGAGGCCAACACCTCATTTAGACACATACAACAACTCACTCATCTAGTGCACAAGTATTGAAGGAAAATGCAGTTACCAGTTGCCGGAAGAAGGAAGAGAGAGAAAGGCACATCCTTGGGAGAGGAATTTCTGTATTGCTTGGTTCATTGTCTTGGCATTGTATTGGCTATCTATATTAAGGAAGTTTTGCTGGGTTTTCTTCCCCTTGAGGGTTTCTCAGGATAAATGCTTGTGTATTCTTGTGATTGTGTTTCTCTCAGTGATCCTATCTATTCTATTGTTATCTAGTAAATTGAAAGTAACCCAATAATAGCAGAAACTTTAACATGGTATCAGAGCTAAGCTGAAGAGAGCATCTTTCACAGGAAAAAGAAAAACATCACTGTTGTCGTACATGAAAATTAGGGCTTTTTATTAAAGAAGGTTTTCACCTCAAAACCATCTAGAAAGGTGCCCCCTACCTCAAGGAACACTTTGGCATCTTCAGCACACCTTTTCAGTGGCTAGATCTCCCAGAAAGTGAAACCCTAGTTTTCACAAAGTACCAGAAATACCAAAAAACCAGAAGTACCAGAGTACCAGAAGTACCAGAAAACCAGAAGTACCAGAAAACCAAAAGCACAAGTCTAGAAATCCGCTGGTCCAGTTTCAAGGGTCAAAATTTAGATTTTCAGAAATCTAACTGCACCAGCATACTCGCCTTAGTCCAACGCATCTTTTGGTGAGTTCAGTTTTTTGATCCAAGAAATTTGATTTTTTTATTATTTCTATAGCCTAGAGGTCTAGGGTTTCTACTGCGAGAAAAAATGGCTAGTAACATGAGGGTAGAAGACAGGATGGAAGGATCTAGAAACTTTAGATCTTGGAAGCATAGGTTGTAGATGATTCTAGACGAGAATGATCTCCTAGAACATGTTACAGTGGGTGTACCAGAACCAGATGAAAAAGAGAAAAAGACCAAGCATAAGAAGAATGAAAAGAAAGCAAAGAGAATCGTGTCAAATTCAGTAAAAGATCACTGGATCCCTCATATATCCGAACTACAGACAACAAGGCAAATGTATGAAGCACTCTACAGATTATATGAAAGAAAAGACATTATCCAGAATCTTACCTTAAGAAATCAACTTCGTAATATGAAGATGGACAACTCAGAATCTATCACATCCTATCTTATGAGAGTTTCTCAGATCAGAGATCAGCTTGTAGCTATGACAAAGAACTTGTAACCACAACCCTAAATGGGTTTCCAACATTTTGGATCCCTTTTGTACAAAGAGTGTGTGCAAGAAGCAAGTTACCCAAGTTTGATAAGTTATGGGCAGATTGCACACACGAAGAATCTAGACTTGTAGACCAACAGAAGAGATTAATTGTCGATGAAGAGGAAGCTCTTACAGCTCAAAAGAACAAAAGAAGTTCCTTCAGGAAGAACAATAAAGGAGCTAACTCCATAAGAGTTCCAGACAAGAAGAAATATGTTTCAAAGGTCAGATGCTACAACTATCAAAAGTTGGGACACTTTTCTTATGACTGTCCTCAAGGAAAAGGGAAAATAAAGTATCAAGCACATGTGGCAGAGGAAGATGAATCTCCTCCCTCAAAGAAAGCTTTAGCATAAATTAAGCATTATGTACTTTAAGTTGAAGATAGTTGATCTGAGGAAAGAAAGCAAATGGTGGAGTCTGTGAAGCCTCCCCACACAAAAACAAAAGATAAGTATTCATGTTTATTTTTAGTATCTTGTTTACATTAATACTTTATCATTACAAGTTAGTTTTTTCTGAGAATGTTAATTAACCTCGTTTTATTTCAGTGTCTATGCAGACTTATGAAGGAAGTATCAAATAAGAGGATGAAGAAAGAGATAACATATTTATTTCATGTATGATCACTCATGAGAGTGACAAAGAAAGCATATTGTAAGTAAGTTTACAAGTCTCAGAAGAAATAACTTATGCCGTGACTTGCAGAAGTTAGACAACACGAGAAGGACGTATGATATGGTGACAGTCAGTGAAGACTAGACAATATCCGATACTTATATAGGAGCAGGAGGCTCCTAAAGATGCAGAACATAAATATTCAAGATGAAGAAAAATATGGTTACTCAGATATAGTGGATGAGATGTAGGTAACTACAGGTTTCTCCAGTATCATTCTTATAGATGCAGAGGGAGCAGGTTGATACAGTATGAAGATAGAAAGAAAGAAATATCCGAACTCAAGAAGGCACCCAGGATATTACAGAATAAAACTTCAAGGATGATGATTGGAAGCTATTAGCTTGGTGCAAGAGGGAGCCATGTCTCTGAGTTCGAAATGAAGGATCGTGATTTGATGCAGTTAGAAAAGCAGATGGATGGTGCCCAGATATTTTGATCAATATGAAAGCTATCCAGTAGATGGATGGTTCCCATCAGATGGGTAGCATGGTATTATACCATGGAAATATTTTGAACCATGAGAGTTTTTTTTGATCCCATAGCTAGACCTTCGTAGAGAAGGAGAAAGAGAAAAGACCTTCGTAAAGAAGGAAAGAAAAATCCCACAGGTAGACCTTCATAGAGAAGGAAAAGAGAAGAGACCTTCGTAGAGAAGGGGAATGAGAAATTTGCCAAGGTTGGCCTCTGTCCAAGTGTTGAGTTTTAGATACTCTAGGGACATGCTAGAATACCCTCGTAGANCTAGTTCATGTGGGATGACTAGGAGTGAAGCTATGGTAGTAGTCCTCCCTAGTGGATGGGTGAGATAGATGACTACAAGAGAAGGGAGAACATAAAAGGAATGGCAAAACTCATAGAACATCTTATGTGTGAAGATAAGATATATTCTGTGTGAAGATAAGAAAGAAGTATCTTCTGTGTGAAGATAAGAAAGAAGTATCTTCTGCGTGAAGACGAAAGAAAGAAAGAGTATCTTTTGTGCAAAGATAAAGAGAACAAAACTTCTGATGATTTATAAATATGCCAGTCAGTGATCATGATGCCAGATAACCAAGTGGATGCCTCCAGTTATCCAGTTAATGATGTTACCCAGTTGATGATGTTAGCTAGTTGATGATGTTACCCAGTTGATGATGTTATCCAGTTGATGATGTTTCCCAGTTGATGATGTTATCCAGTGGATGCTGCTACCTATTTGATGTTGAAATCCAGTGACCTGTCAAAAGATAAAGAATATCCAGAGGGAGTGTTAAAATATTGTGTAACTGCAAAGAATATTCTTATCCCCTTTTGTGGATAAATATAAAATATATTTATTATTGATTAGATCAATCCCCTTTTGTGGATTGATCATGTCAGGCATTGTAATTGACCAAATCCCCTTTTGCGGATTGGTCAAACCCTAATTGTAATAGGCAGAATAAGAAGTAGGCCCCATAATATATTAAAGAGGCCCCAAAATATATTAAAGGTGGTTATAACCACCCAGAAGAAGAAGTTGGCTCTGCCAGTGAAGATACACTTCCACACGTGCCAGAATTGTATAAATAAGAGAGGCCAACACCTCATTTAGACAGATACAACAACTCACTCATCTAGTGCACAAGTATCGAAGGAAGATGCAGTTACCAGTTGCCGGAAGAAGGAAGAGAGAGAGAGAGGCACATCCTTGGGAGAGGAATTTCTGTATTGCTTGGTTCATTGTCTTGGCATTGTATTGGCTATCTATATTAAGGAATTTTTGCTAGGTTTTCTTCCCCTTGAGGGATTCCTAGGATAAATGCTTGTGTACTCTTGTGATTGTGTTTCTCTCAGTGATCCTATCTATGCTATTGTTATCTAGTAAATTAAAAGTAACCTAAAAATAGCAGAAACTTTAACAATTAAGACCCGAGCATGTTCTGGCCCCGCAATGCGACGGGACCATCAATCTCATGATCTTGACGGTGCTCCTGAACTGACGGTTCAGATCTGTCCTTTCAATTTCTGCGGATTAGATCTAACCTTCCTAAATCAACGAATGTGATTTACTTCATGATCTGGGCTTCGGGGGTTTCAAATCTCAAACCTTGCTTTTCTCCGTACGCCAATCTTCCAGAGTCGATGATCTGCGGACACCTGTCCTTCTCAATCGATGACTCTGCCTCCACTTCGAGACTTTGACCTTTACCAGATCAACGGTTCTGCGGCCCCTTTCTCGATCAACAGTTGAGACTTCCTTCGGGTCTCCAGACTTCTAAAATCTCAAGTCTCAAACTTTACTTCCCCTTAAAGTATGGATATTACTGCCACGTGTCCTCTTGGATCGGATGATTGAGGCTTACTTCAGGTCTTTACCTGGAGTCTACAGGATTACACCACGTCTTTTCTGGATCAGATGACCCAGATTTACTTCGGACGATCTGACGCTTGAGATCTTCTTATAGGATGATCTGACGACTGAGATCTAGTTCGGATGATTCGACGGTCAAGAATTTATTTCGACTTTCCGGGTCTTCGGGCTTCGGGAATTTCAAAACTCAAACTGACGCTCTAGATCAAACGGCCTAGATTTACTTCAGACAATCTGACATTTGATATCTTCTTCGAATGATGTGACGACCGAGATCTATTTCGGATAATCTGACGGTCGATAATTTATTTCAGCTTTCCGGGACTCCAGGCTTCGGGAATTTCAAAACTCAAATTGACGCTCTGGATCAGACAACCCAGATTCACTTCGGACGATCTGACACTTGAGTTCTTCTTTGGATGATCTGATGAATGAGATATACTTTGGATGATCTGGTGCTCGAGTATATATTTCGACTCTCCGGGCTTCGAGAATTTCAAATCTCAACTGAAAATCTTGAAGTGAGATTTTTCTGGAGCGTAACCTCCTCAAATATTTAGACCCGAAACAAATGATGTTCGTTCTATCAAGATATTATATCAATGACTCGATCTGTCTGTGATGCATATTTGCCTTGGATTAAATTCAACGATTCTCCATATTTTCTTATCCTATCCTTCCATTTATTTCGATCCGACGACTGACGGAATTTCGGGTGATCGAGATCTTAGATCTCAACCCTTGCTTATCCTGTCCTTCCACTTAAATCAATCTGACGACTGACGGAAATTCAGATAATCAAATTCTCAACCTTTTTTCCCCGCTTATCCTCTCCTTCCACTGAAAGTGATCCAACGGTCGTGAAGACTCTTGAAGCAGATCCACGATCAAGGATTTGATCATGATCACGTTTCTGTACTGCGATTTCCCTTCTAAGTTTATGCTTTTCCTGTTTTCCATCGTCGTTGTTGTTCTTGCCATAAATGAAAAGCACACTCTTCCTATAAAATATGCCAACAATCTCCCCCTTTGGCATTGATGGAAACCCTGAAAGGCTGCACTATTCTGCTTAGACCTCCAACTGTAGCATCCGGACCACACCTTTTCTCCCCCTTTGACATCAATGTCAAAGAAAATTGAGAGTGACTATGTTCTCCCCTAAACAGAGATACAATGAGCACTCTCCCCCGGATCAGATAGACTGTTTTAACTTGATAACAAGGTCATGCCCAACTTCAGGCGTAGATACTCAAACTGAGCTTTTGCAAGTGGTTTAGTGAAGATATCAACTATCTGTTCTGTGGAAGGAATATAATTCAGCCGAACAACTCTGTTTGTAACCTTCTCTTTGAGAAAATGATACTTTATTGGTATATTCTTAGTCTTTTAATGGAGAACAGGATTCTTCGAGACACTAATGGCACTAGTGTTATCACAGTGAAGTGGAATGGGATCAGTATAAGTTACCTTCAAATCTGCAAGAGTTTGTATCATCCATAAGATCTGAGTGCAACAAGTAGCAACAACAATGTACCCTGCCTCTGTAGTTGATAATGAAATAGATCCCCGCTTCTTACTAAGCCATGCTACTAACAAATCACCTAAGAAGAATGCACCTCCACTTGTGCTCTTTCTCTCATCCAAACAATTTTCCCAATCAACATCTGAATATGCAGTTAATTGAAAATTCTGATTTCTAGGATACCAGAGACCATAAGTCATTGTACCCTTCAAATATTTGAATATCCTTTTGACAGCCGCTAAACGAATTTGTTTAGGATCAGAATGATAACGACCTACCATTCCAACAACTTGCATTATATCAGGACGGGATCTTGTGATGTGCAAAAGACTGCCTATCATTGATCGATATGTTCTTTGATCAACATCATGTGAAATATCATCTATACCGAGCTTGCAACCAACCACCATAGGTGTACTAACAGGAGATGAATCTTCCATATGAAACTTCTTCAACATCTCTTTCAAATATTTTTCTTGAGAGATAAATATCCCTATAGAACTCTGATTGATTTGTAAACCAAGAAAAAATGATAGTTCTCCTATCAAGGACATCTCAAAGTCAATTTGCATAGAATTAACAAACCACTGAACTGAAGGGTCATTGGTACATCAAAAAATAATGTCATCTACATAAACCAAAACAACTAATAAATCATCACATTTAGACTTATTGTATAGGTTACTGTCAACAATACCTTTCTTGAACCCTTTGTCCTGTAGAAATTTGTCCAGTCTATAATACCAGACTCGTGGTGCCTATTTCAGTCCATATAATTCCCTTTTCAACTTACAGACATAGTCAACATTATCTATCAGTGAAAATTCTTCAGGTTGCTCCACATATACTTCTTCTTCTAGATCTCCATTAAGAAATGTTGACTCAACATCCATCTGATATACTTTAAAGTTCTTATGACATGCATAGGCAAGAAATATTTTGATGGATTCTAATCTTTCCATTGGTGCAAAGGTTTCATCGAAATCCTGTCCTTCAACTTGTTCATACCCCTTACAGACCAATCTGGATTTATTCTTACATATTTTTCCTTGTTCATTCAGTTTATTCTTAAACACCCATTTGGTGCCAATTACATTATTATCTGCAGGTCTAGGAACAAGCTCCCAAGTATTGTTCTTCTCAATTTGATCCAATTCCTCATTCATTGTTTTTAACCAATTTACATCTTTACTGGATTCATTAAAGTTCTTGGGTTCTACCATGGATATGAAGGCTATATGTGATTGCTTAGTGTCTTTGATTATCCTTCCCCTGGTTTGTACACCTTTGTCTTTCTCACCAATTATCTGACTTGCAGGATGATTCTTTTGAGTAATTCTGGAGGGAGGATTTGATGTTGGTTGCTGATTTGAGTCTGCCTGAGTATTTGTATCTTCATCTGACTCAGATTCTTTTCTTTTTTATTCTTGGACCTGTTCATCTTCAACTTCAACTATATCCTATGTTGTTGATTCAACACTGCTTACATCTTGTACTGAGATTTCTTCATCAAATTTTATGTCAATACAATCAACCAATTTATGCAACCTCTTATTATAGCATCTGTATCCTTCACTGTTTATAGCATACCCTAAGAAGATACCTTCATCAGCCCTATCATCATATTTGCCAAGATTTTCATCATTGTTCTTGATATAACACTTACTCCCAAAGACTTTAAAATGCTTGATTGAAGCAGGTCTTCCAAAACATAGTTCATAAGGAGTCTTGTCACTTTGTGGCCTCAGATGAGATTTGTCAAGAATATGTATAACTGTATGAATTGCTTCTACCCAATATGTCTTCAGAGCACTATTCCTTTCATTCATCATTGATCTTGCCATCTGCTGAACTGATCTATTCTGTCTCTCAACTACTCCATTTTGCTGTGGATTCCTTGGAATAGTATACTCTCTTTTGATCCCATGTTTATCACAAAACTCTTTGAAGTCCCTTGAACTAAACTCTCCTCCTCTATCATACCTTACTGCCTTCAATATTTTTCCCGTTTGATTCTCATTTAGAGCCTTAAACACTTTGAATTTTTCAAATGCTTTAGATTTTTCTTTCAGAAAGGCAACCCATGTAAGTCTAGAATAATCATCAATAATCAACATGAAATAATTTTGTTTTCTTGTACCTTCCTTCCTTGATGGTCCACATAAATCCATATGTACTAACTGAAGAGTTTTATCTGTTGATGCAAAGTTCTTAGATTTAAACTGTGTCCGAGTGAGCTTTCCTATTTGGCAAGGTTTGCATACATAATCATATGGCTTTTATATCTTTGGAAGATCTTTTACTGCTCCATTGTTTCTAAGTTTGATTAGATGATCAAAATTTAGGTGTCCAAGTCTCCTATGCCATAACCAACTCTCATCATACTTGCTTAAGTGACATTCTTCTTTTTCTTCTTTCAAAACATAGACATTGTTTTCTGTTCTTATGCCTTTTGCAATCAACTGTCTTGAATTCACAGATTGTATTTTACAATCTTTAGAAGTGAAAAAAACTTTACATCCTCTGTCACAAACTTGACCGACACTAAGTAGATTATGTTTTAGACCATCTAGAAACAACACATCTTGAGCTTTCCCTTTGCCATTACTTAGAATTACCATTCCTTTACCTTTGATTTTTCCTAGTGCATCATTTCCAAAGGTTACATTTCCCAATTTGCTTTCACTTAGAGACATAAACTTACTTTTGTCTCCAGTCATGTGTTTGGAACATCCACAATCAATATACCAGGGGTTCTTTTGTCTTTGAGATGAAAGTACTAGACCACATTTTTCACTATCTTTCTTTTTCCATGTGCTAGCATTTCTAACTAAGGGATTTATCCTTGGATCTGCTTTGTAATTCTTCAGATAGCAGTTTGCAGCTTTGTGGCCTAAGTTATGACAATTATAGCATTCGAGCTCATTTTTCAATAGGTCAAAGTGATTGGTGCAACTTTGTCTATTCATTGGTTGTTTAGTTCTATGTTGCAAATATTGTTTATTTCTTGATCTCCTCAGTTGCATGTCTCTAAACTTAATTTGACAATTTGCAATCTTATGACCAAAATTAGAGCAATAAAAACAGTAACCATGGAATAAATTTTGGTACCTGAAGGATGGCCTTCTTCTTGGCATTTGTTGCTCCATCTTCTGATAACTTTGTTTTTGATCAGGGATCATCTTGTCTTTATTAGATTTTGGTGGCAGAGTACTCACATGGTCTGATTGTCTGCTGACTTGGAACTTGATCATCTTTACCGACTCTTTGCTTTCTGTTTGTTTGCCGCTTGAACCACTTACATAGCCTAAATTGGTATTGAACAAAGGAGATCTCTGTTTGCTCAGAATGTCGTTTAGTTCTATTGAGGCTTTAATTCTTGGAAGATTTTGGAGATACAATGCTTTAAACTTCTCCATCTCTTTTATGGTTTTTACTACCTCTTCTTCCAAGGCTTCACATCTTTCCTTCTTCTCCGATAACTGTCATTTCAGAGTGTCCTCTATTTTCTTTGCCTCTTCTAACTCCACTTTTAGTAGGGCAAAGTCTTCATCGGGTTTTTTACCATTCTTTTCAAACTGCATCAACAACTGTTTTTGTTTTCTCTTCTTAAGTCCGAGTCTACCAATCTCTTCTAAACCACTGGTTAGTTCACCTTCCATATCAACCACAACTTCTTCATCGTTAACATCACTTCCTATGCTTTTATTATCATAATCCTCTTTGGCCATAAGCATAAAGTCATTAACCTTATCTTCACAGGAAGAGTCACTATCTATGTCTTCTGAAGAGTCATCATTGTTTACACATAAACTTTTCTTTTTACCAAATCTCTTGGATTTGTACTTCTCTTCACCTTCAGAGTTCTGGTCCTTCTTCTTGTGTGTAAACTTAGATGCAAAGTGAACTATCTTTCCATAGTTAAAACACTTGAAGGGAATCTTGCGTTGGTATTTTCCCGATCCTTTCTTTAACCTTCTCACAAATTTTGCCTCAATATCATCTAATTCCGAATCAGTATTCTTGTCTGCTTTAAAATATGCTTCTCTAGTGGTGGATTTATCTTTGCTAATCCTCATTTCATAAGCAGTTAGAGTTCCTAGGAGTTGATCAATAGACAAAGTTTTAAGATCATTCAATTCTTCTATTACAAAGACTTTTGGATTAAATCTATCAGGCAGAGATCTTCAAATCTTCTGAACTAAAAATGCGTCTTCAATCTTCTCACCAAGACCCTTCATGGCATTCACAAACTCCTCAACTCTTAAAAAATATTTACTAACTGTTTCATCCTCATTCATCTTTATTTGTTCAAATTTCAATATATGTGTCTGAAGTTTGGCATCTTTTACTTTCTCATCTCCTTCACAACTGCTAATAAGTTTATCCCACATTTCTTTGGCAAATTCAAGTTGCATGACCTTTACAAATTCAGCTTCAACAAGCCCACTCAAGATAACATTTATTTCCTTTGCATTGAAGCTAAATTCTAACTTATCATCTTTGGAAGCTAACACAACATGTTTTGTATATCTAGTCTCTACAACATCCCAAACATCAACACCTAAGGCCATGATGTATGTTCTCATTCTAACCTTCCACAAGGAAAAAATTGTTCCATCAAACATAGGAGGCTTATTGGTTGAAGTTCCTTCATGGATTTTCATGTTTAAGCTTACTGCTCTACCTTTAAATAAAAGGAACTTGCTATGATACCAATTGTTGGAATTAATAAGACAAC
>SNQJ01S0021785.1:29648-57144 GCA_010110895.2 Picea sitchensis | reverse complement strand
TGAATCAGTTGTTACTGTGCTTAAATAATCTTATGCCTATTAAAATATTATTAACCTTTTCCAAGTGATCATCAAGATTATGCAAGACATGAGCAACATAAATAACAAACATCAATCACACATATGATATACACAGAGAGATATTCACGAGGAAACCCATAAAGGGAGAAAACCTCTTCTTCTTTGAATGATAGGCATTCTTTTAAGTTCTGTACATCATCTTTCTTTGAGAACCAACTCAAAATGAGGCTACAACCTCTTCTTTAACAAGCTGCAACTTGCTGAGAGCACCAACTCTCTAGTTTCTCTAGAACCCACTAGAAGGAAGCACCAACTCCCTGAGTGTTCCAACACCAACTGGATGGAAGCACCAACTTCCAGTCACACAAGCACCAGCCTGCATAACAGAGAATAAAGGTTCTCTCTTGCACCTCCCTACCACCCTGGTTTTTCTGGCTACAACCAGATGGAAGATACAACTCCCTGTGTTCAAGCACCCACTTGAAACTCTGAGGACAACAGTCCTCCCTAGCACCACCCTACCACCCTGAAATATAAATATTTGCTTTCTCAAAATTAATTACTGCGATATAGAATTTATCAATGGCTTACCAGTCTCATCATTGTTCTGCTACACTACTCTGCTCTTCCTGCATCAGTGTGTTCCTGATCGCATCTTCTTGCGCTTAAGTTCTCGTACATTCTATTGTTTTCACCATTTCTGCTTTGTCCAACTTATGTTCTCCATCTCTGCATTTTCTCCCTCAGTTCATGCTGTAAACGTCATTGCTTACAGTTCTCCATCATCCGTTACACTCCGCATCTCCAATGCTCAAGTCAGGAATCTAAAAAACACTCAGGAATCATGATTCCAATGCTCAGGAACAATGATTCAACTGCTCAGGAACAATGATTTAGTTAGTGTAACTGAATCATAACCGATCAAGAAATCACGAGATGAAACAACAACCCTTCGATCAGATTCTGTTTGGTCAACGTCGTTGTATTATACACGCATAGGATGTTTGAATTTTCAACGTATAACCTCCGATGTGGAGCCTAGCAGCACTAGCTCCTTCCTCAATCTTTCACTGATGTGACTTTGGGCGATGCTCTCATGTGACCACGTGATTGCGCGCGCGACCAAAGGTGGTTTGAGGGCAATCCACTTTTCGCCCCACAATTCACTACAGAGCTCCACATATGCCTTTGGTGATACCATGGTTTTGATTGCGGCCCGCTCATGAAAAATTAAGACCCGAGCATGTTTTGGCCCCGCAATGCGACAAGACCATCAATATCACGATCTTGATGGTGATTTTGAAATGATGGTTCAGATATGTCCTTTCAAGTTTTGCGGATCAGATCTAACCTTCCTAAATCAACGACTGTGATTTACTTCGTGATCTGGGCTCCAAGAGTTTCAAAACTCAAATTGACGCTCTCGTTTAGATGACTCAGATTCACTTTGGACGATATGATACTTGAGATCTTCTTCGGATGATCTGATGATTGAGATCTACTTTGGATGATCCAGTGATCGAGAATGTATTTTGTCTCTCTGGGTCTCCGGGCTTCGGGAATTTCAAATCTCAACTGAAAATCTTGAAGTGAGATTTTTCTGGAGCGTAACCTCCTCACATCTTTAGACCTGAAATGAATGATGTTCATTCGATCAAGATCTTAGATCAATGGCTCGATCTGTCTGCGATGTATCTTTTCCTTGGATTAAATCCAACGACTCTCCATCTTTTCTTATCATATCCTTCCATTTATTTCGATCCGACGGCTGACTGAAATTCAGGTGATTGAGATCTCAGATCTTAGCCCTTGCTTATCCTTTCCTTACACTTAAATCAATTCGACGACTAACAGAAATTCGGATAATCGAATTCTCAACCGTTTTGCCCCTCTTATCCTATCCTTCCACTGAAAGTGATCCAACGGCCGTGAAGACTCTCGAAGCAGATCCACGATCAAGGATTTGATCCTGATCACGTTTCTGTATTGTTCTTTCCCTTCTGAGTTTATGCTTTTCCTGTTTTCCATCGTCGCTGCTGTTCTTGCCATCAATGACAAGCACACTCTTCCAGTAAAATATGCCAGCAGACACAACATAATAAACATCCATTACAACTTTGTTGAATATGAATTAGTTATGGCTTTGAGTATAACATAATAATTCAAGCATAAAAGGGAGAAATGGAACATGAATAGTGTATGACAGGGGAGAAAATCCAAAACTCAACAAACACCCATCTTTCCATTTCAACTTTCAAAATATGAACTGGATATTTCTTGGAAAGTTCTTTATTATGAACAATCCACAATACCATTTTTTTAAACATATGAATAGGGAAATGCATGAAAATGAAAATATATATTACTGGGAAAAATGATAAGGGAGTGTATTTTGCAAAAAGTGACATATAATGGAAGTAATGAATGGCAGTTCACGTTTAAAAATTAAATTTAGTCAACATTCATGTACATATATTTTGTTTACTTTTGCCATTACATAACCAATACATGCCAAAAACTGTGTATGAACAAAGTTTACAACAATCCAAATTAACATGCCCACTCAAAAATATGCCCAACTATCCAAGTATAACATACACTATCAACAAATTTGGGAGGAGTACAAAGGCCATAGACAATGGGTTTGCAACAATGCCATCTTAATCCTTGATAAATCCTCTTAAAATGTTTCTTGTATACATCTCTGTGTATGAGAAATTTAATATATCCTTTTATTACATAAATAAGGGAAAAAGAACATGGAATTGCAATTATATATGACCGGGAAAGGGGGATAAATTTATGAAAAGTGATATAAATAATGAGGGATAAACATGAAAATTTATGTAAAACCAAAATTTTAATGCAACTGACTTCCTTTTAACTTGTTCCCATTGCTGAACCAATTATCATCTATCTTTGAATGGGTCGAATCAAACCTCCATATCATACTTTAAATACTCAGAACGTTATACGAAAAGGCCCCAAAATATGCCATACAAAACCAATACCAATTACTTTGGTGTATCAACTACAAACAAAGGTGACCATTCGTGTCTTTGGACTGTGGAATTAAAACATAGTAAAGCTGGGTATGAGAGTCAACATATAACCCAAACCAAATCAATTAGTTTACTTCTATAGCCAAGAAGGGAAATAGATGGCGCACCCTCAAATCATTTAAACATAGAATAAGGTCAATGTCGAGCTCAAAATGTGCTCTTTCCGTCAATAAACAAAAGAAAATGATATCAATGAGCATTCAAAACAAGTTCGGATATGAACCCAGGTCACTTTCCAAATGATTGCTTATGAGAGAAAGACGGGGAGAGAAATCTTTTTACACTCATTACCACCTAACCAGAGCCAAAACTAAGTCATTTAGTAACAAATTTACTTGTAGAAGATACTCAAGAGTTGTGCGAGTACTTACCTTGTATTAATGGTTGATTTGTACCAGCTCTCAGGGCTTGAAACAATTGTAGCAACAAACATGAAGGTTGGTTTCTAAGCCTAAAGCACAACTCTCTACACAGTCAAAACCAAAAACCAAGTGGCGAGAACCCTAGCCACATCAAAGGTGGCAAAGCACGGGCCTGACAACATTAATGCCCACGTTCTCTTCAATTGAATGCATGGTCAGTTCATTGATACATACATTCATATTCCAACCCATATCAAACTATTCAAGTTATGTCATAACAACACACATATTCATATGAATATTGTTTATATACCAAATCCAACATGATAATGAACCTTAATTTATATATGACCATAATATATGCAATTGCTTTATAACATATATATGCTATGTTTAAGCCCAAAATAAAAAAAATCAATGTAACTCTTCAAAATGTTTATGTCACATGAAACTTCAAAGCTCATTATATCTTAAATACCATGGTATGCACGAGTATCAATATTTTAAGATCTTAATTCATTAGGTATATAACCATATAGGAAAACAAAGGATCATAACCTTTTGCAAATCAATAACTTCTTTGATCATGCTAAATGCTGCCAATCAATGCTACACCACAATGTTGGGAAGAGAATCAAGTACTTTTGTAACTTATCAAATGCCATGTTCATTACAAGTTTGATGCGTTTTAAAACTACCACACAACACACTTTCCATCTATACAAAGAAGTGTTTCATGATCCCAACATATATCTCTGTTTAGAAACATTTGAAGGTATATAGTTATTCAGAAAATATCATAGGATGCTAGGAATCATTAAGTCACTGATTTTAAATGCCATATTTGAAATGATGCCTCGAACTAAAACTGATACCATGACAAAATGTTGAGAAAGAGAATGTCATACAAAGACTTTATCATTCCAATGTTTTCTCTTGGGAACCCCACCTATTATAACTATTTAAATAATTTTTAAACATAGGCTTCACAACTCTTTGTGAGCTCTTATAGTAGGTGACGAATCACGAGTCAACAAGTTATATTTGGAAATATTATAGGGCTTAGGAAGATATGAACAATGATGAATAGAGAGGAAACTCATATACAAAATCCTTGATGTCTATATTTATAAATAAATGCACTTCTTGTCTTTATATGAACTTCCTCTTGTTTTTTTCATATTCAAATAAATGCACATCTTAGTATTGTCAATTGAGGATATGCCTATCATGTTTCAATTATATATATTATACAGTCTATGTCTGGACATGTTGTTTATTGTGAATCGATGATAGTATCACACATTGCTTTGAGATGGTTAATTGGTTTCTATGCATGGTAAGTTTAAAATAGTAGGTAGCCTCGTTTGAAGGAACATTGAACTTTAGCATTGGTTTCAATTTAATGACAACTCAACATATAACTAATGGCCCAAACAAACAAATTTGAAGTCAACCTAATGTTGTTATGGTTATTTTTTCTTTCTTCTCCAATGGATTTAATAATAGATGTACAAATAATTCTATATTTGGTGGTTTTGGTCAATGGTTTGAATGCCATAAACAAAGAGTTATACATTAGGCTACAATTGTATTTGCTTGACCATATGGAAGCCTTTAAATGACATTTAAATATCTTTCTATTTATTTTTATTTTTTCCCTCTCTTTCATCATAGAATTTTGATTTGCTTTGTTTAGAGTTAGTGTATTAACTAAAGCGTTGAGTTAATGAGTGTAATCCACTCTTTTGGGTGTTGATTTTATATAATATTGGTGAAAAGTTTGAGTTAATGAACACATTCTTTTCTTTTCTTTTTCCCAAGAAAAAAATCCGTAATTTTATTTATAATAAACAAAATTACAAAGTCATATGTCTCCTAGCATTCAAAAAAGAGCTCAACATCCATTTAGAGTAGATACCATCTTCAGACTTGCCTATATTTATACATATAACGACAAGGTATTTCTTCCTCAAAAAAATACTTAAAATACGTATATATATCAGCATGTTGTTTATTTTCTCTAAAAGTTACATTGGTAGTTTAATAAAAAAAGTAAAGCTGCGATCAACCCTTAGTGAGAAAAATAAAACTATTTCATTATATCCAAGGAGAATGTGTAAAATATGTGGAGTGACCATCATGTAGAATGGAAGTAATCCAGGTACAATGTTCCAATCTCAATCTAACTTTTGAAAGGCCATCTGCTATGTTGTTCATGTCCTTGTATACACGAGACAAAGAGATACGTGAGAAAGTTGTCATCTGCATTTGTATATCATCATAAAGGGGATGTAAGGTGAAATTCTGATTTGTGTTTCCTTTCTAATACATTTGATGACAAAGAGATAGTCACCAAAATTTTGAATTCATTGGACTCCATGTTCATGGGCCAACTAAAGAAGTAATTTGAGTGCCATTGAGTCACAATGAACATACTCTATTCATTTGGGTGTCTTCTTGCATTGATTAATGTTGTTTTGAATATATTTTTATTCTCATTAAATGATACATTAACTATAACTAAGAAATTTTATATTAGTAAAATATTGTAGCAAAGCTTGCAACAGAGATACAACAAAATACTGCTACAGAGGATTTGAACAGGAACAAAAATGGAACGTAAAACAATCCTTCCCTTATAAAAAAGAATGAAAGGAAGAGATCCAACCCTTGGCATTCATAACTTAGTCTTAATCCTTCATGAGTACAAGAGGAAGTTCTAACAAATTACTTCCATAAAATAATACAAAACAAAAGAAAGCTATCTTTTATGCAAAACTCCCCCCCCCTCCCACTAAACAAGGTGGAGTTTGGAGTTCACTAGTTGACCAATAAGATATTTGATTCTGCCTCTTTCTTTCCATATTCTCAACTTGATTTCCTTCCCCTTGTCAGCGGAGGAGAGGAATGCAGGTCTTTCCTTAAAAATTCTACAAAGGAAGGAGAATCAAAGGCTTCATGGACTTCACTCATTGTTTCCTCCTTGTTCTCCTTTTCTTCTTTTGACTCCTCATCTTATAATTTTGGTTCATTCTCTTGTGGAGTTGTCGCACTTACCCCAAAAGAGGTTCCATCCTTAATATTTGGAACTATTTTATCTACTTACTCTTCATCTTTTGTTGTTGACCTAGATGTTGGATCAGGGCGAGTCTTCAAATTCTCCTTATCTACTTCCTCTTGTTCTTCAAGGATTTCAAATATGTTAGTGGAAAGATTAGATGGTTAGATTTGAGGTCTCTTTGCAAGATAATATTCCTTGGACTATTGTTTCTTGCACCTTCTGGGCATAGGTTTGAATGCTTCTTTCTAATTGTTGTTATGGGGGGGGGGAGCCTACTTCAAAGGGGGCTATGCTTTTTGTGTACTTGGGAATGTTTTTGTGAAGTGACTGTACTCAAGGCAAGGGTTGCACTTCAACGGTATCTATTCGTAACAAAGGGCTTGAATATGACTCCAACCCTCGATATTGAGTTTAATTACTTATGGGAGGTGTTATCACACAATTTGTACTAGTCCGAGCCCAAGACAAGTAAATTAAATCTTTCATAACTACATGATTACCCACCACTGTCACCTTAATAGGAAATCCCCACGTTTTAGGGATGAATGAGGTCCAACCAAAGGGAGGCATCCCTGGTAACCTTAAGAGATTAGATAGAAAATATATAGTCAAGCTTAGAGCACCCTCTCACTGGTTACCTAAGTCAATGGGTCTATGTTTGTGACATTGAGACAAAAGAAGAGTTTTATGTACCTGCCTTATATGGGTCTATGTTTGTGACATTGAGACAAAAGAAGAGTTTTATGTACCGCCTTTATATATATATATATATATACATATATACAATAATAATATCATCAGACACACACACACACACACATATATATATATATGTGTGTGTGTGTGTGTATATATAGGTAGGTGTGTGTGTGTACACAATAATAACAACAACAATAACAATAATACATACATATATAACAATTCCATGCACCAACATTGTTATATAGCACATTAACCTCCCACCCACCAAGCCATCATCATCTCCCAGAGGTCACCCATCCAATTCAACAACTTCACCACACTTCCTCCCAGCCTCACCAAATTCCAATCAGCCTTTCCCAAGTAAGGGTGCTTAATTGTGCTGGCTATTGCCCTTTGGCTCACTGTGGGTGAATGATCACCAAGCCAGGTGCCTAGAGCCACCAAGACCAGAAACCCCATTTTGTATTTGGTTGCAATGGATGAGACCTCCTCATTGATTTCTCAGGGTTTAGCCTCAAGAAGGCTTCCATTATGAGCTCCAAGATATTATCCTAATAACCATATGGTCTTATCCCTAAATCCCTATAAGAACCATTCCATTTCCATGGGAAAGGGGAGGAAAGATCTAGTAAACTTATGCTTCTACTTTGGATACTAGATTTGGGCAAGGAACTTGGAAAGAGGTTGCATCAACTTCTCTATTTGTAAGTTGTAATCTTGTTTCAATGATTGATAGAAGGTGTACTGGACATTTCCCTATATTCAATTGTGTACTTGTTTGCATGTATTCATTTCGATAAACTTAATAGAGTTATGTGTTATAATCTATTAGTAGATTTTTCATTCATTTGTATGCATCTACTTTGATCTTGGGAAGGATATTGTTTTATTGTGTCCATATATATATATATATATATATATATATATATATATTTTTCTTTTATAGATATATAGACATATATATATATATATTCTTATAGATATATAGATAGATATATATATAGATATATATATATATATATATATATATATATATATATATATATATATATATAATATGTAATACATACTACATGTACATGTAATATATATGTATATACATGTAATATATATTACATGTATTATAATATGTATTACATATTACATGTAATAATGCATATGTATTACATATTACATGTAATATTTAATAATGTATTATGTAACACATATATTACATGTTACATGTAATACATATTACATGTAATATGTAGGAGTATTTGAAGTTACCGCTCCAAGAGTCTTTCCTTCTGAGAAAGAGATTTTCCATTAGTCTTAGAGTGCCTACCTGTCCAACGGGCTCCGTTAGACTTTTATGGATATCTCCTTTAGATATATCCTTTTATGACCCTTTAGTCTTTTGATATAATTTATGGTTAATTCTTTGGAATTATTTCATCGATATACTTTGCTTTGCTAAGGGGGTTCTTTCCTTTAGTAAGCTAAGGGAGTCCTTCTGTTGAGATACTTTAGGGAGTTCTTTCCTAGGGAGTTCTTTCCTTATAGTTAAGTCTTTTAAGTCTCCTGCTCCTTGAAAGTAACTCCATGAGAATTGAATTGGGGAGTAGGCTAATGAGGTCTTGTGTTGGGAGAGAGATCATGGGCTTTGGGCTCCACTTGAGAAAGCATTAGCAGACCTCACGGCACCCACTGTCTCTACCTCCCAATCACACTCACAAGTCAGCCGACCTCTCTAAGTCAGCCTCGACGGGGTCTCACAGTGTTTAGGGTGATTTCCTTCCACACAGCTTAAAAGAAAGGATATTTTTTCTTTCATGGTTAAGGATTGATAGTAGATTCGTTTCTCCACAAGGACCCTCTTAACTATGCCAAGATCTCCGTTCCGCATCTCCCTCTTTACTCTTTGGTGCATTGATTCTACACATCCAAAGTACACTTGAAACCTTCTTAAAAGAATATACTAAGTGCTAAACAAAAAATTGGATAGCCAATATGTTGCAAGTCAAAGATTCACTATAATCAAACTCTGTGTTGACAAAATTCCCTTATTAATAGTAATTATTAGGCTAATCAAATCAAACCTTATAAACAAAAAATGCTTGAGATGCCTAATCACATTCATTACATTTATCAATACCCTCCTTAACTTAATCATGTTGGATGCCTGTTAATAAACTCAAATAAACATTGAACATGCAATAGGAGGAGTAAGCATGTTTGTCTTCATGCTCATCACATAGCATTTTCATTCACGGTTGTCACAATCTTGTAGGACTCTACACAATAACCTTCACCCCATAGCATACAGCACATGTTACACATAACAAATATAGTATAGTATATGTACTATAATATAACACATATATAATTATATGTTATATTATAACACATATAGCATAATTATATGTGCTATAACATAACAGATATAGTATAGTATATGTGTTATATAATAACACATATAGTATAGTATATGTGTGTTATAATATAACATATAATATATGTGAGCATGCTCACATATAAATATATGTGAGTCTGTGAACACATATATGTATTATATGTTATATTATAACACATATAGCATAATTGTGATATGTGTTGTATTATAACACATATAGTATATAGTATATGTAAAGAGACATAACACATACAATATAGTATATGTGTTATATTATAACACACAATACTATGTAAACATATTATGTGTGTTATAATATAACACATACAAAGATACTATATATGTTATATTATAACACATAGGCATCAGATAAAGAAGTATTATAACACATATAGTATATAAATTTAACACATACACTATATGTGTTATAATAATAACACATATAATATAACATATGTTATATTATAACACATACAAGCATGTACTATATGTATATATTATAACACATATAGAATGTATGTGTTATATTATAAGACATATAGTATAGTGTATGTGTTATATTATAACACATATATTGTATAAAGAGAATATAACACATACAAAGATACTATATGTGTTATATTATAACACATACAAGACACTATATAACACATATATTATAACACATATAGTATACTGTATGTGTTATATTATAAGACATATAGTATAGTGTATGTGTGCTATATTATAACACATAATAAAGATATTATATAAAGAGAATATAACACATATGGTTAATGACTATATGTAAGTAATATATTATATAAAGTTATAATATAAATACATATAATATAGTATACTATATGTGTTATAATATAACACATATAATATAGTATACTATATGTGTTATATTTAAGTAACACATATAGTGAGTACTATATATTATATGTGTTATATAACACATATACTATACTATATAGTATAGTATATTATATGTTATATAGTATAACATATATGGTAGTGTTATATTATAACATATATAGTATAAAAACAGAAGTGTGTTATACAGGTATAACATATATATTTATAAGAGAGGAGATAAATATATATATAACATATATAGAAAAGAAAAAAGAGACAGTATATAATATAACATATATAGTGGTATATATACAGGTGTGTATATATATAAATATATTGCACATATATAAGGTGGTATAGTATATAAAGAGTAAATATAAAAAAAAAATATAAAATATATAATATAATATAAATATAGAAAATATATAAAAATATATATATAATGGTATATGTGGTAACATATATAAAATACACACTATAACATAAACACTGTAATATGTGCTATATAATATGATATATTATATGCTATAATATATAAGTATATTATATGTGCTTATAACATAACACATATACTACACTATGTGTTATATTATATAGTATATTACATGTTATAACATAACACATATAATATAATATAATATATATATATATATATACATATATACATATAACACATATATATATATATATAACACATATAGTATACTATATGTACATATTATATAGTATATTATATAAAATATATTATAACACATATAGTATACTATATGTGTTATAATATAACACATATACTATAACTCATATACTATATGTGTTATATAGTATATTATATGTTATAATATAACACATATAGTATACTATATGTTATATTATATAGTATATTATATGTGTTATAATATATAGTATATTATATATAAGATAATATAACCACACATACTATGTTATAGTATGTGTTATATTATATAGTATATTATATGTGTTATAATATAACACATATATAACACATATAGTATACTATATGTGTTATATTATATATATATTACATGTTATAATATAACACACACATATATATATATATATAGTTATATTATAACACATATAGTATAAGTGTTATAATATACTATATTACATATAGTATACTATATGTGTTATATTATAAACACATATAATATACTATATAATATATTATAGTATACTATATGTGCTATTATGTGTTATATTATAACACATATAGTATACTATATGTTATATTATATAGTAAATTACATGTAAGCATAATATAACACATATAATATATATAGATATATATATAATAGCCTTGGGTATATAGATGTAGATATACATATGTATCATATAATATATAGATATATAGATATATATGTATGTATATGTATATGTATATATATAGATAGATAGATAGATAGATAGATAGAGAGATATATATATATATAGCATATATATATATATATATATATATATATATCTCTCTCTCTCTCTATATATATATATATATATGTAGAGAGAGAGAGATATATATATATATATATATATATATATATATATATATATATATATATATAGATATAGTGACCCAAGACCTTCAGGTCTCCCTTTTACTTCCTTGGGGGAGCAACCATCTCCGCTCCTAAGCCTATCAGGTGCGACCATACCTTATGGTCGCCCTATTTCTCTCACTAGGGAGCGACCATGTCACTCTGTCTCCCTTTGTAGGGAGCAACCAGGTCACTATGTTTCCCTTAGTAGGGAGCGACCATCCTCTTGAAAACCTTTTTTGAAGAGTTATCCTTCAAAAAAATTACTCATGTCCATTTCCACTAGTTTCCTTCAACACTCCAGACCTTCCTTAAGCCCGTCTCACTGATTTTGCTTCAAATCCTTTTGAAATTTATGAAATTTATCTTCTCCCTTTTGTCATCTTATGTGATTGATGGGTACAACTAGAATCATCTTATCTAATCCCTTAAAATAAGTAGAAGGCTATTGAAATTTGTTTGAGAAGATTATTTTGAAAAATATTTCTTTTTTATTCTACAAGTCTCCTTTTCATTAGTTTGAGTGCTTGTTGTTTCCCAAAATATTTGGAGAGCCCTTCAAACTATTATCCAGACTTGAAATTTTTTGTGTGCCTAAAGTTTGCATGTTTGGTTCTTTCTTCCGACTTTTGCATTCATTACAGAACATTGTTGATTGAAAGTAAAAGTTAAAGAAAAAATTTGTTTCAATTTTCATATAGTTTGAAAAAAAACACACTACATTTGGAGTGATTTTGAACATGGTTGAACCAATTTGTGTTTGGTTAAGAATTTCGAAAATCATTCAATAGTTTGGTTGAAAAAATTGTCTTGTTTCTCATTTGCAAGAATAAAAGTGAATCAATATGCATTAGGGTGCTCTGTTACAAAAGAAGAAAAAATAAAAGTACTCTTCTCCCTCCCATAAATAAGATTCACTGAAGAGAATGGAAATTTCATTCTTTTGCATCTATTTGGAGTCGAGTCCTTTCACATCATAAGTTTCACTTCCGCACAACCCTTTGAGTAAAAACAACTTTAAAAACAAACACACGTTAATAAAATATACTAGACTAGTATTTTCTAAGAATACTAACAATAGTCCAGGTTTAGGGTCTTTGGACTAAGACAAGTGAATAAACTGTACAAGACCACAAAAACAAACCATAGAACACTAAAGAACACTTAAATCCAACCCTCGTATAGGCATAGCCAGGAACCCCCTCTCACATAGGGGCTAAAAACAAGGTCGCGTGTGGGTGAGCAACGAAGATTACCCCTCCGAGGCTTAACCAAATGTAGTGGAACGATAATATATTCAGGGTTCTTCTTGAGAATTAGATGTTTTCATTTGGTGTCGGAACTTCATGAATCCTAAATCTGTTCAGGGTCCTCTAGATATTTTTCCGATCCTCTTGTTCTCAGTCCTCTTGGAGAATTTCAGACTTGATATGCTGCCCATACTGCCGGACCTGACTGTCGACTATACCTGCCAGGAGGCTGACTATGAGTTGGTGACCTTAGTTTCCATAATATTTAGGGTTTTTACACAAGGTGACAATGAAGGGGAGTATTTGATGTATCTGGGTCAGACGTTGTTCAAAATCACTCAGGTTCCTTGGAGGGAAAGCCATGGATAGACCATTTGGGAGCCTGCACCAAGGTGTAAGTGGGTTAAGCAGGCCACCAACGTAACTGATCCACCCACTCACCCCATCCCCTTCTCACATGTTCCTGCGATGTTGGATTTCATCACCTACTAGTGAGCTCATTGTGAGAATTTTTGGTTTGTTTTTTTGACTCCTAGATTTCTTAGCGCATGTTGTTTATTTCCTTTACTTGGCTTTAGGAGTGTCATTACCATAATTTAATCCTGACCTACCAAGACTTGCATAGGTCTCGGAGGATGCAATGTTTTTTTCCTTTGCATTATGAACCTTTGCCTCCCAATTCACCCGAAGACCATCCTTGCGAAGAACTCCACGAGGAAAACCACTATGAATATGGAAGTATTATTACTCCTTTGATCGAACGCCTAGAGGGAGCCAATTTTTAAGAAGGATTTATCCCTCCTATCAATCCACCCTTGACCGAACCTCTTGGCCCCATCCTCATACAGGTAAACTCTTCTAGAGAACCTGAAACTGATACCGATTACCCTCGCCTACCGCTTGTACGTTGTGAACATGCAATCCCAACGACCCCACCCATCGGAAGAATTCACCACATCGCCACGGGTTTCTGGTCCATATAATCCTATTCGGACTCCTGAACAACACTTTGGCCATGAAATTTTCAATCGGTTAGATACAACTATTCACTCAGCTTTTAAACTCTTGCATCAATATCCTTCACATGCCTCTTCACATGCTCCCCATCCCCCCACATCTAACATATCCCATATGTTTCAAACTTATTTCCCTCATCCCTCCCCTATACACTCTACATTACAACATGCTCAACTGAATGTGATCTCGACCCAAGCATCGACATTGACATATGTATCACAAGTTGTCCCAACCTTCTTAGCACCGCCCTCAAGGACCCAACCTTCTACACCCTCCACCAGGGGGAAACCTATATTTACCCCACTATTCTTAGGAGGCTATCCAAAATTTTTGTGACAACAACCTTCGATGGGATGATTGCCTCCCCAGGGGAGTCAACTAATGGTTTTAGGGAAATAAACATCTACGTGCCAACCTTTCACTGGGGGACAACCCATGTACTCAAGGAAAATATCCTATCAACATCCATTCGGGGGGAAACCCTTGACTTATGGATCATTTGAAATAAGGGCATACCCTCCCATCGAGATCCAACCTATATTCGACTGAGGGAAACCAATCACCAGGGGGAAACCCCTAGCCATAGGTCCATACTTGCTTTGGGGGAAAGAATCAATTGGGGGAAACCCCCAGCTATCAGACAACAACCAATGTGGGGCCAAGCTATTCCTTCTATCACCGACCTACTGTCAGACCACCCTTACCCAGGAATATAAAATACTCTATGAAACCAACATAATCAATCTGTCAACCCTACAATCATGACCCAACCAGGAGGAGGACCAGCCTATGGTGGCATACCTCCTGGGGGACCACCCTATGGTGGGGGACCTCCTGGAGGACCCCCCTATGGAGGAGGACACCCTGCTAGACCACCCTATGGTGGAATACCTCCTAGAGCCCCCCTGGAGGACCTCCCTATGGTGGCAGACCCTATGGAGGATCCCCTCATGGAGGAGGACCCCTTGGGGGACCAACCTATGGTGGCATACCCCCTGGGGGACCGCCTTATGGTGGAATACCTCCTAGAGGAATCCATGTGGGACCACCTTATGGTGGTGGACCTCCTGGAGAACCACCCTATGGAGGAGGACCTCCAGAACAACCACCTCACGGAGGAGGACTATATCACCAACCTCCACGGGTCAACAAACAACTCCCATTCTTGGAAACTTTAGATTTTCCAAATCTTTCCCGGTTGATTAATGACCCCATACACCATTCCCTCTCCCCCCCCCCATTCCTGCAAAATTTCCATCAGACATTCCAAAATTTCAAGGAAAACCTGGAGATGATTCAAATAATCACGTGATGACTTTCCATATATGGTGTTCTTCAAACTCCTTGATGGATGACTCTATTTGATTAGGAATTTTCCATCGAACCCTTACAAGATCAACAACTAAATGGTATATAGAACTGCTACGTTCATGACTTTAATTCCCTTGCCATGGAATTTTTGACTCACTTTCAATTACCTATTAGATATGAGACTGGTACTGAGATCTTAACCTCAATACACCAATCAACTTCCACCCATATTCCAAATCACATTCATGAGTGGAGGCATCGACGATGATTAATCAAAGCTACAATCTCGAATCAATTATTAACTGATTGGTTTAGAAAGTCCCTTTTGACACCTATATCTTGATATGTCATCATGGGAGGCACCATTACCAACGAACAAGCTATCAATCGAGCTTAGTATTTAGATTTGGTATACTCTCAATCTGGCACGTTATACGACCTGATTCCTAACACTCCTTGACTGTCGAATGATCAAACCAAACCAACATCGGGGCCCCATGATGATGGTATGATCGGTCCTATTTCCATAGATACAACCGATCAGATGACTGGTAAACATATCCAATTGACTAAAACTACTAATCCTAGCTCATCTATCCATACCAACACTCCAAGTAAGCCCCCTGCCCAAACCTCCGAGGTTAATATGGTGCAATCAACCATGCCAAAAAAACCACAACAATCCGGAGGAAAAAAGAAGGGTAGTAATAATAAGAAAAATAAAAACTCTTTTGAGAAGTTGGGCCCTAAAAACTAAGAAAAGAACGATGAGGGAAAGAGAAAGAGAAAGGTTAAATATCCCTGCATTATTTGTAAAGAGGATCATTTCAGTAAATATTTTCCTCGTCTAGTTGAATTTCATCAATATCTTGAGCAAGGAACATCCCTTTCTACACCAACAATTTTAACAAATCCTTTCCCCCCAACATCAACAACTTATCACGCAAACACAAGCACCCCCACCAGGGGGCAATCCCGAGTCCCCATCAATGAATATCTTTATGGTTAAATCTGTGACCATATCTACTAGAGCCAAGAATTACTATTCTCCAGAAAGCGATTCTTTACCCAAGGACCCCCCCTCAACTATCCCACCCAATGACCCTCTCACACTAGAGAAACTAGCTCTCGAACCTGCCATATGCCCTTCAAAGGGATTACTTCGTTGAACTACACATAATCCCAACCCTCGGGCAACCCAACACTATAGTATATTAGAAGATCTTGCCCAAGCCCCTTGTGCCATGTCGACGCTTGAAGTACTACTGTCCTGTGCTATGCAACGTAAAGCCTTATTATCAACCATCGGTGGAATTGACCCTGCACAAAATCAAATGTTATTTCCTTTGACACAAATTGCAATGAACCCCTCCTATCACATCAATTGGCATTACAAATCACTGTCCGATCTCTCAATAAAAATGTTTTTCAAACAGTGCTTGATGAAGGTGCCTCAACATGAATCATGTCCTTGACATGTTGGAAAGCTCTTGGTTTTCCCCAACTTACCACATATGAAACCATCCTTAAATCTTTTGATGGACATTTTTTCAAACCCCACAAAATTCTTCCCTCATTACCAATTGAACTTGCGGGAAAAACCGTTTCCGTAGAATTGAAGGTGATCGATGACAAACTTGAGTATAATTTTATTTTAGGTCACACTTGGTTCTACACCATGAAGGATTTTGCATCCAGTGTCTTTCGACTTGTCAAATTTCCCCACCAAGGGAAGATCATCATTGTAGACCAACTAGACTTTTTTACACCAGATGTGCGAATAAATCCTAATGAAAATATCCCTTTTGTAGGAGAGTCTTCTTCAGGATGTGAAAGCATTGGGGTATGCCTTTATCCCTCTTTAACGAGGACTTTTCCCCTTCCCCCACCAGAAATCACCCCAACAGTCTCCATTAATATGATCTTCGCTGTTACCGGTAAACCCATAGGTTACAATGGCCCCTAGGTAATCCCTCACCCATCAAATATAGAATCTTATGGAGACACCATTCCACTGTCACCAATAGAATTAGCATATTCAGTCATACAATCCACAGAAGAATCTCCCAATTCTCATTCTAGTATCCTACTGGATGAGGAACTAGATAAATTTTCCTTTCCCTATTGGGTTAACCACACTTCAACGTCACACAACTTTCTCAACATCGTCTTGCCTTCAGACGAAGGCATTATGGAAGTTACGACTTTGCAAGATAAGCCTTGGGAATATTCTCACCATTGATCCTCCTTCCTGTCCTTTGTAGAGCAGAAAGAAACCCAAATACAAACCCTCATTTCGACTGATATGCGAGATCCATCCCTCTTACCTTCCACATCATATCCTATTCTGTCTGAAGGAAATTTGGGAAACATTTCCAAAACCATTTTGATTGATATTTCAGTTAAACTTGGGGTCGTGGAAAACATCCATATAGGTGCAGATTGTTCCCTTAAAGAAATCGAATCTTATACTTCCTTATTCAAAGAATTTCACAACTTTTTTGCCCGGTCTTATGAAGAGATGCCAGGAATCAACCCATGAATTGTTGTCCATGAAATTAAAAAATACCCCAGAGCCCATCCAGTTCGAAAACTACTTTGCCTAGTTCATCCAAGGAAAGTTGCAGTAATTAAGGCAGAAGTTCAAAAATTATTGAACATTGATTTTATTTATCCCATGCCCCTAACTGAATGGGTGTCCAACATCGTACCGGTTAACAAAAAATAGGGCACCATCTGAGTATGCATTGATAATAGGGACCTCAAGAAGGCCCATCCTTGTAATGTCCCCGACCATCCATGCCGGGCCACACTACGTCATAGAACTCTTTTTGTTCTCTCTACGGAACATACTGTAACATACCCAACATCTAATTGAGCTACGCTACATAATTTTTTCGACTGAAATGCATGCAATTAAGATACACACAGAGATCTTGCGAAATATTTATATAAAATGTAGACAGACAAATACGTTATGTAAATGCACAGATTCATACTAAAATGACAGTAAACATATACAGGAAATACCCATAAATATAAGCACGTAAATAATAATGCAGGATGTAAATTTATCACCCAGATTGGCACTTATCTTGGTAAGAATGTCACCAACTGCGTGCAAACCTTCCACGAACCTCCCAGCCTTAGACCACACTGTTCATCACTCTCAACAATGAGTCACCCCCGAGCTAGGACTAAACTCCACCCGGGTAAAGGGATTCCTAACTAGGCTAAAGGCTCATGGAAAACAGGAAGGACTCCGTCACAAGTGCCAACTCAAACTAATAGCCTACAGTCCCTCATTCCCCACATGCCTATCCCACCACAGGAAGTGTGCCCCTTCTCTGCTCAAAAGTCCTTCGACTGCCCCACTTCCTTTCCGGGCTTCAGCAACAGGTCGGACAAGAAGTCTCAGAGCACTGTAGCTGCAGTTCAACACCTTCAGGAAATCAATCCCCAACAATTCTCTCATCCAGAGAATTGCTCACGGGCTTGACAACCCGCTTCTTCAGTCTAGCTCCCAAGCTAACCAGATACACCAACACAAAATGGCTATGGATATGGGTTCAGGTATAGTCCTGAAAATGCAAAGGATAGCTCAATGGTGTGTGAATACTCCTAGATGATTGAATGGATGACTGATGATGGATGGAATGATGGAAAAGATGATATGAAATGAACTAAATCCCAACAATATGTATGCATGTCTCCAACTTGACACTTGTCATGTTGGGAGCTACTTTGGCCCACTTGTACCCACCTTTAGAACTTAGGATAAAATAATTATCCATACTTTATGATTTAAGAAATATTAATATAATATTCCTTTTTGGCTTAAGCTCCCTAGCTTAGCCCCTTTCCTTAACTTAGCCCGTCCCTTTCCCTAACTAGTGGATTTTAGTCTCCCATCTCTTATATTGTGGTCGGTCTGCGTGCAATGATGTATTTTATATTAATTATGGGACATATACAAAAATAGGTGCACTGGCCTTTAACATTTAGGCTCTCCGACCTAATCAAAACATAAGCATCCTATCTTATAATAACTGGCTCACCAGCCTATAAAACATAGCATATACACAAATGCTCCTTGGCCTCAACATCGCGTGCACTTAAGATGCTGCACGTGGTATCCTGGAATGTGCACACTTCCACATTTTACTGCGCAGTACATGCATGCACTATGGCATGAAATGTGCATACAAAATTATATCAAACATCTCACCAGCTTAAGTACATTTCATCTAGATTACAATTGGGCGCGGTCTAAGGATATTACAGTCCTAAAGACAATTTCCCTACCAATTTCATTGATCAAATTATCGATGATTGTGCCGAATGTGAAGTCTTCTCATTTATGGATGGCTTCTCTGTCTATAATCAAATCAAAATTACTCCGAAGGACCAACACAAAACCACCTTTATCTGCCCATGGGGAACTTTCACATATCGAAAGTTGCTATTTGGTCTTAAAATGTTGGTGCAACATTCCAGTGGGCCATGTCTTATGCCTTCTATGACATCAAACATATTGTCCAACCTTACCTAGATGAAATTCATGCCCGATCTCCCAAGTGACCTGATCACGTAGATAACCGACGCCAAATCTTCATACGTTGTCGATATTATAACATTTGCTTAAATCCACACAAATGTATTATTGTCGTGGAGTCCGAATGTTTACTTATCTTCATTGTATCCAGGTTTGGGATCATAGTTTATCCCATTAAAGTTGAGGCAATCATCAACTTGCCTCCCCCCACCTCCATAATCCAACTTCAAAGTTTGCAAGGGAAAGAAAACTTTCTTAGATGTTTCGTCGCCAATTATGCCGAAATCACCAAAGGTTTCATGCGATTATTGAAAAAGGTTGTACCTTTTATTTGGGATGAACAGGACCAACGGTATTTTGATCGTTTGAAGCAGGTTCTTACATCCACACTGTTATTCAAAACCCCAAATTGCAATAAAGATTTCATTCTATACCTGGAAACTTCTGGTACCACCATAGGAATAGTATTAGTCCAGACTAACAATCAACATAATGAACATGTTATTTACTATCTCAACAAGGGCTTAGTTGGTGTCAAACTTAGATATCCCTACGTTGAGAAATTGGTGCTGGCAATTTCTTACGCTGTCCAGCGATTCTGACATTATATTTGCTCCAAACCACCACTATTGTATCCGATGTGAACCCCATACAATATATTTTGTTGCGCCAGATATTAGGGGATCGATACTCTAAATGGATCGTCCTACTACAAGAATTTGATATTGAATTATCCTCCTCTAAATCTAAAAAATCCTTGATCTTCACGTAATTAATGACCGATCTTCCCCGAGCCTTTGATGAATCTATGGTACAAGATTTGTTTCCTGATGAATCTTTGTTTCTCATCGACTCATCTGATCCTTGGTATGGAGACATACTAATTTATCTCCAGACCCAACACTTTCAACCCAATCTATCTAAGGATGATTGTCGCTGCATACACCATCAATCCTGAAACTATCTCATCGTCTCCGATACCCTTTACCGTCGTGTAGTTTATATGGTATTACGCCGATGTGTCATCCTTTTTGGAGCCAAACAAATTTTCAATGACTGCCACTCAGGAGCATGTGGTGGCCATTTGTCTGGGTTAGCCACTGCCCAAAATATCTTACACTCGGGCTATTTTTGGCCCACGATCTTTAAAGATTGTATAAATACGGTACAAAAATGGCACCCCTGTCAAATATTTTCCAAAAAAATGCACGCTCACCCGACTCCTTTACATCCAGTCATTACAGTTGGCCCGTTCACTAAATGGGGTATTGATTTCACTACATGTAAACCCCCTTCTGCTGCCAGTCATAATTACATTATTGTGGCCGATGTTGATTATTTCACAAAGTGGGAAAAAACCATGCCTACCTTTTATAACGATGCCAAGATTGCCGCATTGTTCTTGTTCAATCATATCATTGCACGTTTCGGTGTGCCTAAATTTATTGTGACAGACCATGGATCACATTTCTGCAATAGCATGATGACGAAATTATCTACTCTGTTGCATTTTGACCAAGAACACTCATCTCCTTATTATCCTCAAGAAAATGGTCAAGTCGATTCCATCAATAAGGTACTCAAAACAATGCTCCAGAGAATGATAGGAAAACATAAAACCAATTGGCATTTAATGTTATTCCTGACCTTGTGGGCATATCAGGCCTCTGCCAAAACTGCCACTGGCTTCACACCATTCCAACTCGTTTATGGCTTGGAGGTAGTTTTGCCCATCGAATGCGAAATCCCTTCCCTCAAGCTAGCTATTGAACTCTTGCCTGACACTTCCGTACAAGAAGAACGACTCCTATATTTATCCTGCCTTGATGAGCGATGTCGAGAAGCCTTCATGGCCAATGAGTCTCACCAAAAGCACGTCAAACACCAATACGATAAAAAAATACGCCCTTGAACCTTCTCAGAAAGTGATTTAGTTTTGGTCTATGACCAAGACCACAAAAAGTTGGGTGCGGGTAAGTTAGAACCCTTATGGCATGGCCCCTATATAATTAAATGAGTTCTTAAAAGAGGATCCTATGAGCTAGCAGATTATCAAGGAAATCTATTATCAGATCCCCACAATGGGCTCTATTTGAAAAAGTACTATGCATAAGCCTTGTGCTATCTAGTTCTTCTGTACCATATGTATTATAGTGTACTATGGATGATTTTGTTTTCCCTTTGTATGACATTCTTTTGCAATCTACTTATCCTGCTTAATGCTTGAATTACAGATGCCGCCGTTTCCCTCACCTTATTTTGGATACTCCCTAGCTAGTCGCACCTCTCAGAATATTGCTTCCGCTGCCTGGGTAATCATTTCACCCACCAAGGATGTAGTAAGATCTGGGGGCATATATCTCGGGCTTGCAACAAACAATGTTGTTGAATATAGTGTCATCATTGAACTTTTGACCGAAGCATCCACTTTGGGCATGCGCCACTTGATCGTGCACCTATATTCTGAACTCGTCGTTTCACAACTCAACTCGACTTATTCTATTCGATATCCTATCCTTTTTCATAAATGTTTGAGCGTATGAGTCTTGAAACAATTATTTCATTTTATCTCTTATGAACATATCCCAAGACAATTCAATTCTTTCGCTGATTGACTAGCAAATTTCATATTGAATTGGCATCTACTTCATTAAAAAAACCCACATTCAACATTCACTGTATAAATCATTATACACGTCATTCATTACATACACATAAGAAGAAATAACAATGAAATATGTAATTTCATATTGAATTGGCATCTACTTCATTAAAAAACCCCACATTCAACATTCACTGTATAAATCATTATACACATCATTCATGACATACACATAAGCATAAATAACAAAGAAATATTTCCATATATATATACAAGGTGTGTTAAAAAATCATCCAAAACCAATATAACATAACAAAATTGGGCTATCCACCCATACATCCGCAAACTAGATATGCATCAAAGTCCTTCAAACTAAAAAAGAACTAATCATTATGAGGGGACCTATAATGATTATAGAAAATTACAACTCTCGCGACCTTCCACGGAAGATGCCCAAAGATGTTGAAATTACTAAGACAACTGAGAGGGGGGGGGGGTGAATCAGTTGTTACTATGCTTAAACAATTTTAACAATAAAGCCATTTTTTAATCTTTCTCCAAGTGACCATCAATATTATACAATATATGAACAACATAAATAATGAGCATCACTCACACATAAGATATACACAGAGACAGATTTTCACGAGGAAACCCATAAAGGGAGAAAACCTCTTCTTCTTCGAAATGATAGGTAGTCTTTTAAGTTTTGTACATCATCTATAATTGAGCACCAAATCAATGTGAGGCTACTACCTCTGTTTTACAAGCTCCAACTTGTTTGAGAGCACCAACTCTCTGGTTTCTCTAGCACCCACTAGAAGGAAGCACCAACTCCCTGAGTATTCCAGCACCAACTGGATGGAAGCACCAACTTCCAGTTACACAGGCTCCAACCTGTCTAACATAGAACACTTGTTCTCCCTTGCACCACCCTGCCACCCTGGTTTCTCTAGCTGCAACCAGATGGAAGCTACAACTCCCTGTGTTCAAGCACCCACTTGAACCTTTGAGGGCAACAGTCCTCCCTAACACCTCCCTACCACCCTTATTACAAATAAATGATTGAATAACCAACACACAGATAAATCAATTCTTACCACTTCTTCACTGTTCTGCAATTCTTCTCTGCTACACTATTCTTCTGCTCTGTTCATATTTGGCTTGACCTGCTGTCTCTGTCTATCTGTTCTTTCTTTGTCCTTCTCATGCTCTTTGATATGTGCACATTCTGCTCTCTTCACCTTTTCTCTTCTGTTCAACTTCTATTCCTTATCTCTGAGCTTTCTTCACATTGCACATACTGTAGTTTTATCTTTCTACAATTCAACTCATTTTTCAGTCAGAACAACCACCATTACCCCGTCACTTCCTGTTTCTTTTATACACTACCATCCCATCAGTTACCCCTCAAACCCTAGAACAACGCTTTTGCAACTGAAACACCAACCATCCAAGAATTATGAATCAGTTTTGCTAACTGAATCGTAACTGATCAATTAACTGTGAGTAGAAACAATAGCCCTCCGATCATATTCAAGTTCACCTACACCACTGGATTAAATGATGGGTCTCGTGCTTATTTCTCCATTTCGCAATTCAACATTTCGACATTCCTTGTGATGAGATATCTTGACGCTCCATGTCGCGATCCCCGAAACTCCGAAAAAAGAGCTTAGCTTGACTAGCTCCAATCATTTCAGCATTTCACATTTCGACATTCCTTGTGATGAGATATCTTGACGCTCCATGTCGCGATCCCCAAAACTCCAAAAAAAGAGCTTAGCTGGACTAGCTCCGATCATTTCGGGATTTCGCATTTCGACATTCCTTGTGATGAGATATCTTGACACTCCATGTCACGATCCTCGAAACTCCGAAAAAGAGCTTAGCTATTAGCGCCTTTCACAATTTCGCATTTCGACATTTCGCGATTTCGCATATCGCAAGTTCGAGACATTAGGGAACACCGTTCCTTTGACTTTCCAGTCAGCGAAATGAAAATCTTTTTCCACGTGTCCTATGGACCCAACGGTCTAGATCTTATCGTGATTTCGAGTGTCTGATCAACGGTCTAGATATTTCCTCGATCCGACGACTAGGATTATTTTGTGATTTCGCATATCACGAGTTCAGGACTCCTGTGGTGAAGTGTTTTGACACTTGAATCCTCCAAGTTCCGGTATCCGAAACTCCTAAACGTTGTGGTTTCGCTGGATTTCGACGTTTCGCATTTCGCGACTTTGGGACTCCTATGGTGAAGTGTTTCGACACTTGACTCCTCCAGTATCCGAAACTCCGAAACATCGTGGTTTCACGGGATTTCAACATTTCGCATTTCACGATTTCGAGACTCTTGTGGTGAAGTGTTTCAACACTTCCAACTCTCGATATCTGAAATTCTAATTTCTCGTTTTGTGAAACTCTGAAATGGAGTGTGCATGTTTCGGGATTTTCTGCCATGCGATCATCGTTGCGTTGCTGGTCTTGCCACCACTTTCTCTTGTTCATCATCGTCGGGCTGAGCTTGCCATCAATGACAAACAAATACTCTCCCTTCTGTCTGCCCGTAATAAATATGCCAACAATCTCCCCCTTTTGGCATTGATGGCAACCTTGAAGAACATCCAACTATACCACTGTAGCATCCTTGAAATTACTACACTTTCTCCCTCTTTGACATCAATGTCAAAGAAGAAACACACTCCCCCTGAGCTGTTGCAGAACATACTCCCCCTGTCAACTATGAGTAACTTAGAAATACAACAGATATTCAATAAGGACTACCCCTGACCAGGTGAAGAGATTAGACGAAAGAAGTTATAACCCCCAACTTTTGATGAAGATATCCAAAAGGGGTCGCTGCTAACAGTTTAGTAAAGATATCAACTATCTGTTATGTGGAAGGGATATAATTCAGCTGAACAACTTTGTTTGTAACTTGTTCTCTGAGAAAATGGTATTTTATTGGGATATGCTTAGTCTTGCAATGAAGAACATGATTCTTGGAGACACTAATGGCACTGGTGTTATCATAGTGAAGTGGAATGGGATCAGTGTAAGTTACCTTCAAATCTGCAAGAGTTTGTATCATCCATAAAATCTGAGTGCAACAAGTAGCAACAACAATGTACTATGCTTCTGTAGTTGATAAGGAAATAGATCCTTGCTTTTTACTAATCCATGCTACTAATGAGTCACCCAAGAAAAATGCTCCTCCACTGGTGTTTTTTCTCTCATCAACACAGTTTGCCCAATCTGCATCTGAATAAGCAGTTCACTAAAAAATCTGATTTCTGGGATACCACAGACCATAAGTCATTGTTCCCTTCAAGTATTTGAATATCCTTGTGACAACTACCAAATGACTTTGTTTAGGAGAAGACTGATAACGACCTACCATTCCAACAACTTGCATTATATCAGGACGGGATGCTGTGATGTACATAAGACTGCCTACCATAGAGCGATATGTCCTTTGATCAACATCCGGTGAAACATCATTTTTATTGAGCTTGCAACCAATCACCATAGGTGTGCTAACAGGAGAGGAATCCTCCATCTGAAATTTCTTCAACATCTCTTTCAAATATTTTTCTTGAGAGATAAATATTCCTGCAGAACTCTGTTTTACTTGTAAGCCAAGAAAATATGACAGTTCTCCTATCATGGACATCTCAAATTTTGTTTGCATAGAGTTAGAAAACCACTGGATAGATGATTCATTGGTACAACGAAAAATAAAATCATCTATATAAACCAAAACAACTAGTAAATTATCACCTTCAGACTTAATGTAGAGATTATTATCAACAGTACCTTTCTTGAACCCTTTGTCTTGTAAAAATTTGTCCAGTCTATAATACCAAGCTCGTGGTTCTTGTTTCAGTCCATATAAGGCCTTCTTCAGCTTGCAAACATAATAAGGATTATTTGTCAATGAAAATCCTTCAGGTTGCTCCATATATACTTCTTCCTCTAGATCTCCATTAAAAAATGCTGACTTAACATCCATCTGATAAACTTTAAAGTTCTTATGATATGAATAAGCAAGAAACATTCTGATGGCTTCCAATCTTGCCACTGGTGCAAAAGTTTCATCAAAGTCCTGACCTTCAACTTATGCATACCCTTTACAAACCAATCTAGCTTTATTTCTAACAACTTGTCCTTTTTCATTCATTTTATTCTTGAACACCCATTTGGAACCTATTACATTCTTATCTTCAGATCTAGGGACAAGCTCCCAAGTATTGTTCTTCTCAATCTGATCAAGCTCTTCATTCATTTCTCTAATCCAATCATCATGCTGGCTAGCTTCATCAAAATTTTTAGGTTCATTCATAGATAAAAAATCAACATGAGATTGTTCTGAGTCTTTAATCAATTTCCTTCTTGTCTGAACTCCTTTATCTATATCTCCAATTATCTGATTTTCAGGATGATTCTTTCTAACAATTCTGAGAGGTGATTTTGCTTCTTTTTGCTGATTTGTATCAGCCTGAGTATTTGTATCTTCATCTAATTCAGATTCTTCCCTTTCTGATCCTTGGACCTGTTCATCTTCTTCTTCAACTATATCTTCTGTGCTTGGTTCAACACTGCTTACATTTCTGACCGGAATTTCTTCATCAACTTTTATGTCTATACAATCAACCAGTTTATGCAGTCTCTTATTGTAACATCTGTACCCTTTACTATTTGTAGCATAACCCAAGAAGATACCTTCATCAACCCTGTCATCATATTTGCCAATATTTTCATC